>JAWWEQ010050536.1:0-11455 GCA_035583055.1 Torymus tubicola
ATGGGTTGACCTTCCCCATCGCTCAAATGTTTGTATATTTATTGAAAATATGGAAGGTAGTCAAATCAACTATAATAACAAAAATTACTATGTAAAAAGTCCGGGGTTCATGGCTAAAGCTCCCGTATGCACCTAATCTGTGGGTCGGATTGACTAAGCACAGCCATGGTGCTATGCGTGACAGTACCGAAAGGTCGATTCCATTGCGGGTTTCGTTCGAGAGCTTCGAGCAACTCATGAGGTAGAGGTCTTGTGGTTGTTCGATCGGTAAGACTGGAATTAATTACTTCTCAAGCTGAGTTTGAGTCCTAAATCTTTACCGATTACTACAAGCACCACTGGTTCACACATGTACTTTGTTTACCAAGTAAAAGGATAACGTATTTACGATCCTTGTACTTGATAAACAAAGTAATATATTGTACTACATCAGAAAATAATTGACACATGCTGTGTTTATACATGCCTATACCCCTTTTTACGATATCACTCCTAAAATTCATGCCTAACAACCCATTTTTTAAATTTCTTAAAAACTATTTAGAACTGTTTCAATGAAACAAAGAAGTTATTTGTTATTCAAAATCACATACTTGTGTAGTATTTTTACCTCTAAAAGCGCAACAACCTCTATTTTTTATTATTGGAAAAATATTTTTTTTCGTACTTTTTTTTGTTATACAAATTTAAAAAATGTTCAATTTAAAAAAGTTGAATTATAAAAAAAATTAAAAAGTAAATTTGACGTGCCCCGGGATTTTTCGAAAAAAATCGCTTAAAAGGGGCTTGCCCATTCCATTGACATATCATGCTGTAAATAAAATTAAAGTAGGTAAGGTAAGGGTAATTCGGTCCAAGGAACCCATTAAAGGTGAAGAACACTCTTTTCAGTTTTTAGATGTAACTATTTTTAAATTGTTCGAATGAAAGTTTTTGTTTGCAAGTAATATAGATCTGTCTATGAAATTGTATATAATACTCTCTTTTTCTTGAAGTGGATGGTCAGAAGTAAAATCTAATAATCTGCCTGAACATATTTCCTTTTGAAACCAGTTTGTAATTATTTTACTATTGTCTATAGTTAATGTTAAGTCAAGAAAGTTTATACTATTGTTTTCATGTAATTCATATGTGAATTAGCTTTAGCTAGTACACTATTAGTTATTATTATTTATTATATTATTTCTTTCATGAAGTTCTATATCTTCATTCATTAATGCCACACTGTCAGAAAAGTAACAGATCTAGTTTTTCTACAATCTGAAGTCAAAAATATTTAGTAGCTGAATCTTACCGGTTGTTTCTTCCGGAATTATTTTAACATCAACATTTTTATCGGAAGATGTTGCTTCCTCTACTACATCAGAGCAATGCCCACTCCAAGAGTCACCTAATCCCACATGAATATGAGTAAGAAGGAATAATAAATAGAAATAAATGTCGTATCTAAAGTTAATTTAACAGATACAAATGCCATTAAATAAACATTTGAAGGTTTAAATAATGCACTTTCTACTACTGGGTCGAATTATCCTTTACTTTCTTTTAATACGATAAATAAGGGAGAAAAAAGATTTCCATTAGCTGAAATGAGTGGTTAAATCGTATAACGGTGTGCGTAGAACTTACAGATTCTACTAAAACTTCGATTTACTTTTCTCCTTAAGTAGCAAGTGTTCTTAAATTTAAAATCCGCTTTGATCTAAATTAAAAATACATTCTACGCCTTTGTTTGTGATTATTTCTTCTACTTCTGAAACAAAAGAATCAGCTGTTTTTTGTAAGTATTTTAATCCCTATAACGTCTTTTTTGTTACGAATTAGTTTATCTTTCTGCTGACTACTCTGTGAGCCTTTTTAAAATTTTGTGACCAATGAGATGAGGCTTTAAATCTTATATCTTCGTGTCTAATGATTTGTTGAGCTTGCAAAACCCCTTTTTGTAAATCCGTGTCATAAATTATATGACCAGCATCAGTAGCAGCCTGAAAATTATCTACTACGAATTTATTAATTCTTCCACGTTTTTCCTCATATGTGCCTTCTTTATTCAAAGTATGCGCCCATCGTTTTAATTGTGTAATAATTGCTCTATTTAAGGTAGTATAAGCGGTGAGTGCCGTATCAAGCTGGGAGCCCCAAGAAGAGCTTTCTGATTTTATTAAATTAAATGATTAAATTTTAATAAGAAACATGTATTTTTATTTTTAAAGACGTTAATATAGAAACTATGCCTATTAAATATAAACTAAAAAGAAAATTAGAAATTTTTTTCTCAGTTTAGATCGGGGTGCCGTTATGGTTCACACTCCTGGTGTATATATATACACTTTAGCCGTTATTATTTATTTATTTTTATCGGCAATCAATTATTATTTTTATACTGATAGAATCCTTATATAAATACTATAACCAACTACTTTTTTGTTAAGAAATATTATTTTACAATAATGCCATGAATCATTAATCAGCAAAAAAAGTAGACGTGGTCATAAGCTCCGTGTAAAAATGTGCTATTTTGCAACTGTTTTTCTTAATAATTTGGTCGGCGACCTTATGGTTTCTTGGCAGCTATGAAAAGTTTAAGGCTTGAAGAATATTTCAGTCAAGTTTTCAAATTAATTTAGTATTTTACAAAAGTCGCTCATGCTACCTTAATCCTTCAATGTTTCTTCTTCTTTTGCAATGCGACTTTCTATTATCATGTTCAATATTTGAAAGGGCAGTAATAATATGTTAATAAAGTTCATCGGCTTGATAGCCATTTTTAAGCAGTATCTAAAAATAATTTGCTGTTAATGTTATATAATTTAAATTTATTATCTTTAAAACTTATCTATATCTTATATAACTTAAATAAAATTATCTTACCGTATCAGGCATGTTTATCTAGTGTAGTCACAAAGACAAGTAAATCCGTGACAAATAATCAAAATAATTAACGTCTATATAGTTGTAATTACGAAATATAAATTTAAAAGTTCGACTATTTTTTTATACTTTATCTTTTGTTTTTACTTAATCAAAAATAAAATTATTTAGTAAGTCGTTGGTTTCCGGAAAAAGAAAACAAAATTTATATTCATATACAATATTAAAGTACTATAATATTCCTTTTAGGTGTGGGTTTCCCCCGTTAATAGACGTTTTGGCAAAGTTGGATTATAACTTTTATGTTATATATATTGCAACGTTTTCGTTTCGACTAAATAAACTTGAATTTTGTTATGAAGAAAGTACGTTTTTTATTAAAATAAAAATAATGGATGATACCTTTAAGGGTACTAATAACGTTAAAATACTTTGTTTCGAAACAGCCAATATTGCGCATTTTATTCTATTGAAAAACTCTAGTAGTTTTGTGTAATTTAAAAATTCCAGTTTGTGAGAAATTGGAAAAATGCCTTTTTGGACATTAATTGTAGGGATGGTTTTCACCCTGCAAAAAAGTATATAGTCGTGTATAAAAAAAATAATACATGTCAATTATTTTTTTATGTAGACAATATACCACAATTTCAAGGGAATTTGTGAGGTACACCTAGGGACCACTTCTTGTTAGAAAAAACAAATTGTAAATCAAGTCGTATAATTCCAAAGAGATTGAATAATTTGACCAAGCAACTTTTCTTAATAGTCACCTATCTGAATGATACCAAAAAAGCAAGAAGTAAAAAGGAAAATGGTAGTCGACTAGAGAAAATCGAATAACGGTACTAGGACAAGTATACCGTATGGTTAAAATTTTGAAAAGTTTAAGGAAATGTTTTTATTTCATCACAAAAAAGGCACAAACTATAGAACTGAGCTGTTTTCAGCTCATGCTTGAAGGGCTAAAATATACCTAAACGAATAATGGTGAGATGTATTGTTTTCCTCAGTTTCCCCTTACTGTTATTAATTTTATAAAAATTATTTAATTAGTCAATAATTGACTTTTATACGCATTCAATTAATTATAAATTATTTATTTATTTATTTATTTTACATTATATTACAAAATGTAATCCAGCAAAGGAAAAACTTTCCCGTTCGCTGGTCCGGTTTACGTAAAAGCTTCTGTTTTATTATTCAATAATAATAGAAAGAGCCTTATCCTATTTTTTGCAGCGTTATAAGAATGTATTAAACAAAGTAATATATACTCTTTGAACATTAATAAAGAATTAATTTTTGTAATATAAATAATGATATATCTGCTAAATTTACCAGTATCTTACTAACATTGCTTGGCTATTGTATAATATCCTGTGGGTGCATTTCTGACCCTGGCGTAGGTTATTTTTTCAAAATTGCTCAGCCTAGCTGGGCATGTAAGACCTATGACACAAGTTACTCTATAATAAGGAAACATTTGTTCATGTTGAGTTGACGAATCACATTTACAAGAAGAAGTAAATACGATATTGACAATGACTATAATATCTTTATGTTTAGGTTGATTTTTTAATGAATACATGGAGTTGGTGTAGGTTTGTTTGCCTCATATTCCTCGTCAAAGTAGAAGATAGCCTTGTTTGATCCAAGGTAGTTAATGTCACCGTAGGACATCCGATAGCTGCTGGACTGTAGTATCGGTCTCCCAGGTACATTCTCTACTCTCTTAAATTTTGCCAAGTCGTTGTTTTCATCAGCCATTTTATCAATTCTGTCGCATACTGTTTCTATTGGTACATACTTTTCAGAGATGAGTTTAGTGTTAATGCTTATGACTGTCTCTTCATTGATAAACTTAATTTATTTGATGCCAGAGATTTTCTGGTAAGCACATTCATCACAATTGCATATTACGTGATTTTTTATTCGTTCCTCTTTTACAGTTATGCTTGTGGTTAGTAAGTTCCTAGTTATTTTAATAGTTTCTACTGTGGTTCTATTAGTAGTGGATTTGATAGTCCATGCGTTAATTATTTGACTTTTCCAATAATTTGACTATCTATTTCCTTCATTATACTTTTCATTTTATTTAGATTGTACGTTGACATTCGACGATGTGAGCGATTGTAGTGTAGGATACACATACCATTTGCACATATGTAAGTTCTTATGTCATTTGTAATTTTTTTGAGATATGCAGTTTCCCCATGGAGTTTTAGGGATCTGTAAGCTTTTATTTCTGGTAGTTGTATTGGAGTTGATATACATTAACTACAATTCATGGTAATGATAAGCCAGTGATTCATATGTCGTAAGGTCATTGGATTTTTATCAACTATAAATTTATTTTTATTAACTATTTTAAGTAACCTGATCTGTAATCTTTTGAGTAGATTTATACTGGTAGAATTCGCTCCTCCCCAGATAATTATTCCATATGAAATAATACTGTGAAATAGTGCATAGTATACCATCCTCAGAGTGTCCGTTGACATAATTTTGGCCAATTTATAGAAGATAAAAATAAGATATTTTGTTTTATTGTAGGTGTGTTCTATATGTTCGTTCCATCTCATGTTACTATCGAATATAATACCACTCGAACGCAGTCGCACGAAGAGGACGTTGATTGGTCGGACAAGATTATCCCCCCCCACCTACGGTGCTGCCTGCCGCACAGGCATAATTTACCCTTTGTAATTGTTCCTTGAATATTTATATCTAGAATTTTCAGTATGCTATTAACTTGATTACCAAATTCTATATCAACTGTTTTATCAGTGTTTAAAGACAGCTTATTTAATAGTAGCCATGTTGAAATTTTGTTCAATGCTTCATTCATTTTTGTTTCGCCTTCTTTCCAGTTTTTGGCAGTTGTAACTACCGCAGTATCATCTGCGTATAAGATAATAGTGTTTTCAGGCATTTCTAGTAACACATCATTTATATATAGTAAAAATAGCAAGGGTCCCAAGATAGTTTCTTGTGGAACACCTGTGTTGACTGTTTCTAGTTGGCTCGTAACATTATTTACCGTTACTTTTTGTTTATTTTGCAAGTAACTTGATATAAGTTTGTGAGCACTTCCTCTGGTCCCATAGTTGTATAGTTTTTCTAGTAAAATTTTATAGTTAACAGTGTTAAACGCTTTTGCAATAACTCAAAAAGGTTAGGCAATTGGCGTATTCTTATCTAATTTTTCATATAATACATTTGCTATTTTAAACAGTACATCTTTTGTACTTTTGTTTTTTATCAATCCATATTCATTTTCGACTAGTAAAAATATTTTTGAGATTATTTATGCTAATATTGGTATCATTTAAAAGTTTTATTTCACTCCAATGTTCTACGTTAGCAATTGACTTTAGTTTATTGTAGTTTAATTGTTTTGCATTGTGTGTATTATTAATTACTCTTATTTTGTTTATTGACATGAAAAGAAGAAAATGATCAGTTAGTGCTATGCACAATGTAAATGTTTTGTAATATATTTTGTCCAGTTTAATAAAAATATGGCCTATGCAAGTTCCTGAATTACATGTTTGATCTAGGACAATAACCGAGCTTTAAAAAATGTGTAGAAATTCTTGATTCAAAGTATCTTAACTAGAGATATCGAAATTAAAATCTCCCATTATAAGATTATTCTTATAATTACTGTTACGCTGTATTAATTTTTTAAGATGTAAAAGAAAGTCAGTTTTTTTTAATATTATGTGAAATGTATATGGCAGATATTACCAATTCTTTATTATTTTCAATTACAATTTTGGAATTAATTAGTTTAAGGTTATTGATATCAATAATTTGTGTCGTTTCAGTAATATAGTCGCTTATGTAAATTACCACACCATCATTTTGATTGATTTCCGTGTTTCACTACAAACAATTATGCATGGCTTTATCTCAAGGCTATTTAGAACAACTATTAAATTATTAAAATTCGCATTTAAGCCTCTTATATTTACATTTAAGATTATTTCCTTTTCAAAAGTCATGCATCTGTTAAGTTCATGTACGTTTTTAAAGTTGAGTTCATTGCTGATAATGTCATTTTGTTTATCGGTAATTAAGTTAGTACCGCTATCCATGTTAGTTAGTTGTCTCATGTAGTTGCAGAAATTCTAGTGTACCGAAGTATTTTGGAATAGTAGGTTCCATCGGATAATCTGTCGTTTCTATGTATTTTTTTATTTTTGTTTTTAATATTTTACATGATGTGCTCTCAATTGCACTATGGTTTATGTCGTATATGGTTTTAAATGTAATATTACTGTAGGCATAATTCGTATATTTAAGAGTGTGGCTTGTACGCGTTGAAGGTAGATTAGCGTCGGCACACCTATAACATGTGACTGCGTTTGTACATCTTTTGCTGCTGTGTCCAATTCTTCCACACTTAAAGCACGGCGAAGTGTTTATTATGTCAAAAACTTTACAGCTTTGATGATCAATAAATAATCTGCTTTTCTTATTCTTGATATGTTTATAGATGTTCGGTGTTTCTTCGATTATTGCACTCTTCCGTTTTGTTCTTTCATTTTTGTATACATGGAGCAATTTGCAGTTGTCTTCCATATTGTTGAAATTTATGTTCTATTTCACTATTATTTCCGTATTCTGTATCTATGTCTATTACTTTTACTTTTGGTTTGTTTATCTGTTCTTTTTCTATTTTGAAGTTCTCTTTTAGTTTTTCACTTAATGAATTCACAAGTGAGTTAATATTTTCTTCTTTCATACAATTTATTATTACCATATCTTCGTTCTTGCATGAAACACTTTTAGTTTGTATTGTTTTGTTTTGTGTTAAGTGTTGTAGGACTGTTTTCTGTAGATTTGTTTGATCCTTGTTGTTCATTTTTTTAATAATTATTTTAGGCACGCTTTTTGGTTTTGGTTTGATATTTGAGGTAATTTCCGCATACGTTTTGATGATGTTGTCTTTGAGATTTGCTTGTTGTTCGTTGTTACATTGTTTTTATTTTGTAAGTAGTTCATTTAGTAGTTTGTTTTTATTTTGTAATTCTTGATTGAGTTGCTTTAGTAATTGGTTTTCAATTCTTAAAGATTCTATTTCACTATAATCTTCGTACACTGTTTCATTAAGACCCTTTTCTTTTTCAAAATTAATTTCACTAATAATATCTTGTTTGGTTTGCTCCTTTGTTGTTAGTTTTATTTGAGCTATTAATTGCTTAGCCTCGCTGCTTAACGATTCATATAGCAAGTTTGAGATTAAGGTTTCATTATGATGATCTTGACAAATTATAAGTACGTTACTAATTAATTTCACAGGATATCCAGAGTTATATTTGGCAACTACTTCATTAGTGTGATAAACATTCTCACACAATATACACACTATTTCGCCTACTCTAGTTTGCTAGTGACACTTGTAAAATTTAGTTAGAGAGATGACATCAAATTATTTAAATGGTTTTTTGTTTATTAATTTGATTAGTTAATAACTCTTTCCTCCAATATACGAATATTAAAAGAAAAACTAAAAATGTCTTTAAGGTATAATAGTTCCTTAATTAAAACTACCACACTGTTTATTGGCTGGATCTAGTGGCACACATAATGTATGTGTATGTGTATATCATGAAAATGTGAAATTTATGCTAGTCGCAATAAATTTGAAATATTTGACAAAGATTAGTGATTCGCCCTTAGAAGATTATTAAGATTATATAAAAAATAATACTCTTTATTTAATTACTTCCATTTATTATATTACATCTATATACAATACAAAGGGTAGATCATGCGCAACACAGTCGATGACCGCGTCTTCCTCTAATTGTTCAAGATTGGATCGGCAACGCTTTGACACTCTTATTGTGACAGTTATTGTTATTGCCACCCTTTGCTTAGTTTTTTTTTATATTTATTATTTTGTAAAAAATTGCTTAAAATTTGTATCATTAATTACATATTATCTTTTTTAATATTTTCAAAAGATATTATCCAAATAACAATTATTTATATAGTTGCTACATTATGTATTATATTATGTATTATAGTTCTGGAACCTATGGGTGATTTTGAAAAAATTTCTTTAATATCCAAACTTTATTTAACTATTTAATTGTAGAAAATCATATTTTCTATGTTTTCTCATTTTTTGGGTAATGTTTATACTTATACTTACAATAAAAACTGTTAAATAACAAATAAGGGTTATAATCTCTAGAATCAAAATAATTTCTGTTATCTTTATTTTATTGTAAAAAGTATTTTTCAGTCTTTTATACGGAAATTTAACGATTACTATTATTAAACGAGAGTAATTACAAATGAAATAAATAGAAAAGATATCAAATCATATTTACATTATACAAGATAATCCAGCAGAGGAAAATATTTTCCTGTTCGCTGATCCGGTATACGTAACATCTTAAAACTAAAATTGTGAATATAATTATAGATTTTATAACAAAAATTATAATAATTGGGTTTGTAATTGTTTAAATATACTAAATATATTTCATTGTTTCAATTCCAATCACAGTCAGTTATAAGTAAATCTGTGTAATTTTAACGATAATAAAAACGTTTACATTGTAGAATAATAAGTTAGGTATCTTTATATTTCTAGGTATTATCTTTTACCCATTTTTTGAGTTTACTTCATTTTTTTTGTATCGCTTTGTTATTATTTTTAAATTATCAGGTAAGCAATTGAATTCTATTATTGCTCCAAAATAATTATTTTTAATGCTAACTGCTTTGAGCTTTTTTGGAATCTTAATTCTATTCTTGTAGTTTTATTTGAGTTAATATACAACAATTGTAATTCATTATAGTGATAAGATAGGGATACGTATAAAAATATTTTATCTAAATAAGGTAAAATACCCAATACTCGGACAAAGAGAAAATTGACACCAGTACTCGGACAACAGTAAGAAAACCACTGTTATTGTTATAATTTGGTAAGGTACTGATTCATTTGTGTTGATTATAATATTAGTTATGTAATCAAACCAATATTGAATTGATTTAGACCTTATAATTATTACAAAACCAATTAAAATTTACCGAGGTTATATTTCAGAAAAAATATATAGGCAAATTTTTTGTCTGACTTAACATTCTACTTAATTCGCATAAAGCAGTAGTCGGACACATTTAAAATCATATGCTCGAGTACTGCGTTAAATCGATGTCCGAGTATTCCATCTGATTTGACATTGGACGTCCGAGTACTGCAGTGTTTACTTTTTTTGAACTTACTTCTTTAATCGAAAAAAACATCTTAGATTTTTTTCTCTGCATAAATTGCTAAAAATATCCCAAAACTAATGGTAAGATCTTGAAGCTTTGAATAATTTACGTTATTGGATTTAAAATCATTGTTCGTGTAACCTTGTGATCGCCGGCATGACGCCTTTAGGTTTATAAGATTAATACCATATATTTTAGATCAGATACCCGAAACTATTACGAAATATACGAAAAATCCGTGTGGAATACCCGAACATTACTATCGACGATTTTTGAGGAAAAAGCGAAAAATTCAATTTTCTCAGAACAAAAAAATTCTTTCGTATTCTTCGCAAAATTCTGTACAAAAAAGGTTCTAATAAGTTCTCTGCAAAAATGCATCGTTTTCAAGCAAAAAATTCCCGAAAATTGAAGCATACGCTTATACCACCGCCCGCCGGCATAACGCCTAAAGGCGTCATGCGGTGTTGGGCACATATCTACCGCTGCACTCGAATCAAACAAAAGGACATCAAAATAAATTTAAACAACCATTTTAAATGTATGCTTATAATATTATAAAAATCAAATCTTGATTTTTAAGATAGTTTAATATAATATCACGTGACATTAAACTTCATTTGGCATAAATTATTCTTTGTGTATATGTGTATGGTTTGTGTAGTAGTTGAAAGACTCTGACATTTGGCAACGTCGCACAGTGGGATAAATTAAAAAAAATGTGGACAAAAACAAGTATCTTGTAATAGGAGGAAGATAGAAATATGAATCCAAAAGGCTTGTAATCTTGAAGTAATGCTGAATACAGGAAAAATAATCCGATTTGTGATAAAAATATTTTTGACCTTGTATTTCAAGGTCAAAGTTACAATATGCGAAGTTTTTAGCATTAATTTTAAGAATACTTCTAGATGCGACTTTGTTGCTGTATTTTCTATTTTTTCTCAAAAGTAGACAAAAAGACGAAAAAAATGAGATGTCGCATGTTGAAAAATATTAAAAATTCGCAGAGCTAGAATTTTTGGAAAATAGAATCATTTTGTTAAACTTTAAGAAAATCCACACGAGCTAAAATGTTGAATGCATGTCAGGTGCAGTTACTAAAAAAGATCAATAACAAAGTGAAACGAGCTTGTAAACACTGCACATGTTGTGATAGCATTCTGCATACTTATGACATTCGAGACAGTAGCGATTTTTTAAAAAGAAATATATCAGTATATATCAATTTTTCTATACAAATTTCATAAAAAATGCTGAAAAAAATATAGTTAAATTGTACGAAAAATTACAAGAAAAAAAGTCTATGTAAGATATTTCGAAATTTGGCTTCGTTTTTAAG
>JAWWEQ010050537.1:0-11454 GCA_035583055.1 Torymus tubicola
ATTGTATCAATACACTTTGAAGAATTTTACTTCCCTGTGGGATTGCATATAATAATTGTAACATTCAAAAAGAACTTTCTATATAGCGTGATTTAAAACATTCACTGTTTATGACACCTGTTTCATGTGTTTATCTTATTATTTCCATAATTCTTTATAATAAAAAATTATGAGATTCCTTCATGTATGTAAATTTAATTTACTTATACAAAAATTGTGGCACACATTATCAACCATTAATGCAAAATTATTGTTTTTCTTTGCACATGGTTTCAAAAATACTTGAAATGTACTTCACTAAAACATTCATCGTAAAATAAAAAAATAAAAAAACCCTTACAGATCCAGAAACCCTGGCGGAGCTCCAACCGTGGGCGGAAGTTGTTGAACGGATCGGCAACACAGTCGTGGGCGTGACGAAAACCTTCCTGAACAGTTCCTGTTATGTGGGCGAGTGCAACTTGGCTAATGTCATTACCGATGCCATGGTCTATTCCGTAAGTATCTGAAGATTAGTTAATTTTAAAGATTGGATTTCCTCAGAGTTAAATAGCTGTTATCATCGTTTATTATTGATGACCAATTTGACAATTTTTATGTTCAACAATTTACTTCTTAAAATTATCTTCAAAATGAGAAAAAAGTTACTACTATCGATAACTAAAATTACTTGTGACTAAAATATACGACCTCTTTCAGTCACAATGAGAATTAATAGCAAAAAATTATAATTTATTTATCTCAATACCTTTATAAATGTGAATATACTAAAGAACGCCTCATTCTTATTCTCTTATTCTTTTAAAACAAATAGTATTTTATATCAATCTAGACCATTATACCTTTACGCATACTCATTCTGCATTTTCACAGTACAAAACTAAAGCGGAAAGTCCGGATCACTGGACCTACGCGGCGATAAGCTGCATGAACGCGGGTGGCGTACGCAATAGCATTCCTGAAGGTACCATCACTTATGGTGACGTAGCTACTGTGATACCGTTCCAGAATACCTGGGATGTCGTTGAAATTCTGGGCAGTGATCTGTACAATGTGAGTGTAGTAAAAGAAAAGCGATTCGTTTTCTTTTAATTCCATCAATTGATGTAGTCTTAATTACTTTGCTATTATTATTTGTACAGGTCCTGGAGGAATCGGTTGCGAAGAGCTTGCAGAAGGATCGGTTCGTCGGTGCTGGTTTTCTGCACTGGTCGGGTATCAGGGTATCATACAATCTTACTGCACCTGCTTTCTCTCGCATCCGTGATTTGCATATCAGGTAAAATTAGATGATAAAACAGCCATGTTTAACACTGCTTTCACGTTAAATCTAATTAACGAAATAATTTAATTATAATTCATCTACAGGTGTCAAGCGTGCCCTGTACCCGAATACCAACCTTTACGTCCTAATGACTGGTATCGCGTAGTTGTGCCGACTTTCATTCTTAATTGTGGTGACAACATCCAGACGATCTGTAAGAAGCACCGCAACCGTCGTGCCGGCAATGTCGATATCGGGCTTCTCATCAACTACATAAAAAATATTTCTCCACTCGACTATGTGAATGATCAAAGGCTTCAGTTGCTCGGCGAGTGGCAAGGACAGTGAGATCTTTTTAGGGAAATGTATATAATAAGTAAATTTTTGTATGTTATTAGTATATTGTCTGACTGAACGTCGATGTTTTCAATGTCTTTGTGAGATTTATACTGAGATTATTAATGATGATGTTGATAAATCAATAGTTATAAAGTATTGATAGTTGTTTTCATGTTGTGAACTTTTTATTGAAAAGCATATTTTATAAGTATGTTCAGATTCATCATGGCATCGATGTAAAAAATTGCTGAAATAAAAATAAACCATATCTCATCCACTGGTCTCAGTTTTTCTTCAGTAATGTTGTAAACATTTGATTCATACGTACCTGGTGAACTTGTTCAAGGGGCTCTACAGCTATTAAGAGTTGAACTAGAGTTTGCTGTAAACTATCTAGGAAAATTAAAAATATGAATACAAAATAAATGGAAAAATTTTTAAAAATCCGAAGCAATGTAGATGATATTGTCACGGGGTGGGTTTTATTCACCAAATTCTTTCATCTGTGCAATTTGGTGTTTCGAACCCGGGCGTTTTTGTTCACCTTTCATTGACCCTGAAGCCAGATTAAGTCGCAGACGCTATACAACGTCGTGCAATTGCGAGTTTAATCTTGTGTCTTACCGTACAACACGCGAGAAGGTATCTCGCGCTTTTATTTCTTATCCGTGACTCGAACTCACCTCTATAGTCACTGCTTTCATTTGCCGACTACTCAGTTCACCACGATACACTTTCTCTGGTGCAACGACCGCGGAGGCGGCGGAGAACGGGGAATGGTTAGAATGCGAAATGATAACTCAATAGATTAAATGCGTAAATAAAGATAGGTTAGATTTAGTAATATATTAAGAAGCAAAAGATATAATATTTATAATTCCTAATTAACGATGCGCCCACACGATGTGCGTAACGTCAGCTGTTCCGGCGACTGACGTCACCTACATGTATATGAGATAATATACGCTACACGAACATGGTATTCTACGTCACGCAGTTGCCGTACTACATGCACTATACTAACTAGGAGAGGGTTAGACCTCCGGATCACGGATTTTGCTGAAACTTTGCGATAAGTACTTGGATTCCAAAATATGATGAAAGATAGAATATTAGACCCTAACGCTTCGATAAGCTCGAGACATCATTTTTAGTTACATTTTAAGGCAATATTGCAAAAATTGCTCGTTTTTATTTTTTTATTATTTAGTTTAGATAAAGCATACATACAATTATAAACAATGAAATTAAAACTAGAGAGTGCCAACTTCTTGTTGCATTTTTCAGAATTGAAAAATATTGAATCTATCCAAAGTTATAGTTTAAAGTTAAGCGTCAAAAAATCGCTTATAAAACGATGGAAACTAGAGCATCTCTATTTTAATGTATTTTCATTGTGTAAATTTATTGTTTAATTTCATTGTTTACAACTGTATGTATGCTTTATCTAAACTAAATAATAAACAAATAAAAACGAGCATTTTTTGCAATATTTCCTTAAAATGTAACTTAAAATGTCGATAACTCGAGCTGATCGAAGCGTTAGGGTCTAATATTCCATCTTTTATCATATTTTGATATCCAAAAACATATCTCAAAGTTTGTGTACGTATTTATATACCTGATGATTGGTGTAACAGATTGCTCAATTTCTACCAGGAAACTTAATCTCGGTACTTTACACGACGAATAATACATATAAACACAAATATCTAACAATAATCGAAGCAACAACCAAACACATGCGAGAACAAATAAAAAAGTGTACACGCTCATCAGGGACCCTTGAGAAAGAGAGAAATAAAATTTCAGCGAAATTAGAGCACATCGCAAGTAACGACTACTCGAGAGCTTACGAAATCGATCCGACGTACCGGCCATTTGACGAAATTGGCGCGTGGCGTGCTACTAGCTGCACGCTGCACTCGTCGTCCTTTTTCTTGGACGATCGGACGCGCTGTCCGGTCGAGTGGCTGGCGATAAGAAGTTCGACGGTTTCAGGAAGCGAAAGAGAGCAAGAGAGAAAGCTTTCGGCTTTTCAGCTCGTAGTTTCTTTTTGATGGTAGAAAGGAGAGTGGAGAGAGAGGAGAGAAGAGGATAAAAAAACACGTGTTTTTGAGACCTGAATGTGTCTTATCGCGCGCGCGCTTTTGAAGTTACTTATTCGACGTTGCTGTATATATATGGGTCGTTGAATCGAGAGGTCAAAAAATAGATTTTCTTGAAACTTTGTGAAAACGTTTAATTTGATGTACCGAGTGTGGATGAATTTTTTCAGATTTTTTATCCTTTATTTTTTTGAGCTGTGCCATGTCAAAGTTGACCATTTTAGCATTTTCTGCATTTTTTCCGATTTTGAATAATTTATAACTCCTCAGGGGAGAATTTTTCACGATAAACACAAAATACTTTTTTTTTATAAAACTTTCTCAGTTTTTCAATAAAAATATTTTCAGAGCTGTATTATGTGTACACTGTCACTTACATAAAATTCATGGAGATACCTTTTTATTGTACGAAGTAACTGTATAAATCCTAGAATGGGCCGATATCATTTTATAACCTAAAATGCTGAATTTAAAGATAAAATAATTATTAATTTTTTGCATTTTCATTAATTTGTATCTCAAAAAGCAAGCAAAATTTCGACATATGTTACATAGACTTTTTTTCTCATAATTTTTCGTAGAATTTAATTATATTTTTTTCAGATTTGTATAAGACAGTTTTTTAAAAATCAAAAACTAAATAAATTTTTTTAGGTTATAAAATGATCGCGGCCCATTCTGGGATTTATACAGTTACTTCGTATAATAAAAAGTTATCTCCATGAATTTTTCGGTAGAGATACCTCGGATCGGTTTTTTTCTTTCTGAATTTTAATGTTTCATTTGGAGGTATGTAAAGTGACAGTGTACACATACAGCTTTGAAAATATTTTTATTGAAAAACTGATAAAATTTTACAAAAAAAAATATTTTGTGTTTATTGCGAAAAATGCTTCCCTGAGAAGTTATAAATGAATCAAATCGGCAAAAAATGCAGAAAATGCTAAAATTGTCAACTTTGATATGGCACATCTCAAAAACATAAAGGTTAAAAAATCTGAAAAAATTCATCCACACTCGGTACATCAAATTAAACGTTTTCACAAAGTTTCAAAAAAATCTAATTTTTGACCTTTCGATTTCCCCGAGAACGACCCTATATATAGAAGAGAGTTTTGTAGAAGCGCTTCTTGGATTTTTGGGTTGGATATGGTTGATGACAAGATTGAAGTATGTATATATTTGGAGAGATGAAATAAGACTTTTTTAATTAAATGGATTTTTGTGGATTGGCGAAATGAACTTGTATACTTTTGATATATGGAAGATTTGAAAGTTGAGGAAATTTATTTATTTATTCGTTTCGTTTGTTTATTTATTCAGTGAGTCAATCATTGAATTGTTTGATAGAGTGTGAAATAAATGAATTTTATAAATATGATCAAATAAACTGTAAAGAATTTTAGACAATTATTTTCATATTTTTAGTAGGAAACCTATATTATATTGGTCGAGTATCCCATTTTCTTTAGTGTGATAAATTCGAGATTCCTTGAAAAACATTGATATAGATATTTTACGTAAAATTATTAATTAATAAAATGAAAATTGATCGTACAACTTTTAAAATTTTACATTCGTTTTCTTTTTTTATAGCTTTTAAACCACGCAAGGGGTTTCAAAATTTGTTTTCAACTTTCGACCTATAGTGTTATACAAAATACTTATTATTTATTATTAATTATAACGCTCTTGCTGAATTTGATCAATCTCTAAACCCTATAATTTTTCAATTATCCTATTAAAACAACCCCATTCAACACAACATCTAATTTAAATAACGACGATAGCGACATGTAGGTACGAGTATACGCGCGCACATTCGAGAATCTTCAGGCGTTCCGCGCTCGAAGCACATCTGTGGAACTCACACTATATTGTTGACGCGCGCCGCACACGCGTGTTTTTGCTAGTCTAGAGGATCGGCTACCGGAACACGTCCAGGGTAACCCTGAACAACAACCGGGAGTGAGAACCATGGTACCGAAAAATTTAGAGGTTGTCGTCGGCACGTACGAGCAATTTTTGCTCGGTTACACTGTCGACGATATTGTCAATGTAAGTATACAGGCGAGAATAGAGGTTATGTTCTGTCGTGGTGCGCGTTGTCGGTATATATACAGGGTGTGAATGTAACATATATATATATATCTATTCGCAAACGTTTTTGTTGCGATTGTTATAAATCTTTGTATTTTTAGAGTGATTTTTTATTTGATTATATTTTTAATGAAAGAAACATTGTCTTATAACATTATGAGAATTTGAACAGAATTAGATATTTTTTAACTGTAATATGTTATAAAGAGTAATATTGATTAATTGTGATTGTTTTTTTCTTTTTTAAGTATAAAATGGAGCAGAGTTTTGCCACCCATAGTCATCTTGCCAGCATACGTAGTGTGGCCAGCAACAAGCATTACTTGGCTTCAGCTGCAGCTGATGATACCGTCTGTCTCTATGACATGCGTACTAGGACAGAGAATGGCAAATTAGTTCATCACAGTGGTAAGTATTTGTTATATTGGATTGAACTCAAAATTTAATAGATATCTGATAAGTTAGTATTTAAAGTGCAATATTAAAATAACAGGTGTCAGTACATATTTATATTTTAGAGAAAATTAAATATAATACAACAAAAATAATTCCTTAATTAAAATTCAGAATTGAACTAAATTCATATAATTAACACATTTTTTAACCTTTCACAAATTTTATTTATTTATACCTGATTAATTCATGTTTATGCAGATACTGTGAACAGCATTGCTTTTACACCTGATGCATCACACATCATAACAGTCAGCAGTGATGGAACCATAGGAATCGTTCGTTGTGGTAATTGGCAAGTAGAAAAGCATTGGCTAAAACCTCATAAAGGACTTGGAGTTGACACATTAGCAGTACATCCCACTGGAAAGCTAGCCATGACAACTGGTCATGATGGAGTTTTGAGAACATGGAATCTTGTGAAAGGCAGACAGGCTTATGCGACTAATTTGGTTCCTAGATGGAAGTTGGATGCAAAGAACATCAGTGTATTAAAATGGAGTCCAAGTGGTAGTGGTTATTTGATTGGAGCGAATGATAAAGTGGATGTATATTCCATAGAAACTGCTGGTGTTGAAGAGGAAATGAAATTTGAAACTAAGGTCGCATGCGCAGAATATTTGAATGACGAATTCATTGCTATTGGTTTGTCTGATGGAAAAATTTGCATTTACGATCTTTCAAGCAGTACAAAAACTGAAATTCAAGCACATAGTACAAGAGTAAAGTGTTTTGCTAAGGATGAAAATGTACTATTTTCTGCTTCCAGTTCAGGAGAAATCAAACTATGGTCATTTGAGGATAATAAATTAACATTACTAAGTGAAGTCAACTGTAGTGCAAGAATTACTTGTATGACATTAACTACTAATTTAAAAACAAAGAAAAAAGATGAAATTGAAATAGGAGAGACAATTTCTCAAACATCAATAAATAAATTGAGATTAAGACAACAAGTTATAATTGAAGATGAAGGTGAAGAAAAGAAACCATCGAGAATGTCTAAAAAGAAAAGAGACAAGAAAAAGGCGCGAAAATTACTTGAGGAGACAAATGAAGAAGACGAAGTGGAAAATGAAACTACTTCAAAATCGAAAAAAATAAAAACGCAAAATATTGAAAAATCATCATCAAAGAAAAAGAAAATTGATGAGATAGATTTATCAGTTGAAAGCCAAAAGAAGAAGAAACGATTGTCCGATTCTCCGAATAAAAGAAAAAGTTTAGCTTCAGTAGATGATGAAATCATAGAGTTTCCAATAAAAAAGAAGAAACAGAAAGTAGAAACAGGAAACATCACTACAAAGGTAATTCCAAAACCTGTTTCAGAAGTAAAGAATACTGAAGTCAATGTAAGTAAGAATGAGAAAAAAAGGAAAAATCCTGAAGAAGATTCAACAGAAAAGTCACCAAAAAAAATTAAATCAGTAACGGGGACAACATTGTCGAAAAAGAAGAGAAAAAAGAAGATTTTTAAAAGTAAAACTATAAGATAATTTTATTCCTATGTTTAAAATTAATTAAATCTATTACTCAATTTTGACTTAATAGGCACTCAAATTTTAAGAAAGACATTTTATCAGAATATGACAAACTAATTGTGCTTGTTTGACAAGCACAATAGTGCTTGTTATCAAAATTGAAATTAGTAGTTCTCAACTCTACTCGTAAATATTTCTATTTACAGAACTTTTAAACTCATTACCTATTTTATACAAGTCATCAATTAATTTTGTCAATTTAGTTTACCTATATAGAAAAATAATTGTGATATAAGGATTCAAAGTGGAGTTCTACATTATTTCTAAAAGTTTTAATAACTTATGAAATATTGAGTGAAGATATAAAAATTTTTTATGTTAAAAGAATTGATCAATTTTATTAGAAATGTTAGATATATGTAAATGTATGAAGTTATAGTGATTATTGTTAAATAAACTTAGTTATAATACTTTAATTTATAAGAAAAATTGATTAATTTGTTTAACATACATAATATTTTAAGCTTTATCGTTAATAAGTTTATGTACTAAACATATACCGACATTTTGTACATGAAATAAATAGATTTTGATGTAGAACTTTATTATTAAGTTGATGATTGTATACGGTTGAATGTTTTCCTTCATCAAACTGGAAATGTGTGTTACTTTTTGTAAGACTGTAATTTCTTGTATTTCTGAACATAAAAATTATATTAAACAAATTTATAATAAATATTATAATGATAAAAGACACATTCTTTTTATTTAACAATTTTATTTCTTCTTAACATTATTACATTCATAGATTCTTTATTAAAAATATCATACTTTTTCAATTGTAACAAATTTTATTACACACTTCATTCTAACAAAAAATCTTATAGAAGTATAAAAATGGATCAATCGTTTAAATTCGACGTTCGAAGTTTATGTCTTATTTAATACTGAATGTCAAGCACTTCAGTGTACACAATTTTTGTTAAAATTTTCTTTCGAGTTAATTGAAAAAATATCGTCGAACCTTTCAAACCCTAACGTTTAATTAACTAATCTTTTTTTTTCACATTTCACCGGTTGGCTTGCAATTATCAATATTTACATTCCACAGATTGCAATCGGTGCAGTAATAAATATTTACAATTATTAAAATCAATTCCTAATCATGCATTCAATTACACTCCTAAAATTTTAATCGGTTTTTCTGGTTTCTTCCTAAGATCGTCACAAAGTGGCTTCTAAAATATGAGATTCTTTTACAACTTAACTTCCGACGCTATAATATATTCTTACACTTAACAATAACTTACACATCGAGAAGAATTGAAAATAGACATTGATCTAAATAAGTACCTTTTGATTTCACGTAAACAAATGCACAATTTATAATTCTTTCGTTTGAAAAAGAATTGTAAATTACTCTTCAAATTTACGGCATACCTAAAGTTCGGTGAACTATTTATTTTAACGTTTTGTACGTAATTTAAATGCAATGGTAAATTTAAAAAATATAAACTACTAATCTACATTATTTATATTAATCCAAACGAATCACTTACATTTCTACGTATAAAGAATATCGTGGCTTTGATTTTTACTATTTTTTTTCGAAGTTTATCGTAGCTCTCATTTTTCTATGACCCATAAACTTCATGTCAAATTTTTTCGTTACGTGACTTCAACTTAAATCAATGAATATATGATTAAAATTTTTTATCCATTCAAAATTGCAAATGATTTTCCTTACAATATTATCGTCATGAGATTAAAAAAAAACTGAGATTGCACAATTCACTTTTATACAAATCCAACCCTGACATTACCTACTTTGCATAACCAATTTCAAATTTTAATTTTATCGGTTTCTGGATCTTAATTGCAGTTTTACGATTAAAATATTCATTTTTCACCATCTAAAAACGAAAACTCATTAAAAAAATTCATTTGAGAAAATATCACACGATTCGACATTATTAATTTCACCTGTCCTCAGTACTGTATATACATTTTCTTTATTATACAAAAACATCAATACCAGCTTATATTGAAAAAAAAACAGAAATTACAAATGTCACGAAGTTCGTGAAAGTATAACCCTCCGCGTGTAAAGCTCGACCGTTTAACGACATGTTTTGCTTCCTCAAACAGTATCGGTAAAACTTTTTTACGAGCGATCCTTGTATAAATGTACTTTATACGACTCTCGAAACATCATGCGTGCAATTTTTCCTATATATTTATAATATACAACACAAATTGTACATCGAAACGCCAATAACATTGTAACGACATTTTGTATTTTAAAACTTATTTTTTTTTGTTATCCTCTGCTTATTAAGATCCACAAAGCCTTCACACTCTAAAAATTCTTTCTTCACCTTCTATACCTATACCACATTTCCATACATTCTCGTCCACACATATACCTCCTACACATCTTCAAAACTATATCTCTCACTCTCTCTCTCTCTCTCTCTTACACATGAACGTATAGATACAATTCGCACACATCGAAAGCCCGTCACCACAGAATGCACTTGTGAACGGGATTCATAGGACTGCCAGCCGGGCACTTCCACGCGGCAGCGAACTCGGCGTTGTTCGACAGCGTCCCGATCACCCGGAAGTGGTTCGGCGCGTGCACACCCTCGACCAGCTTAGACTTGAGGGCGCCGCTCGTGTGGTTGCCGCACCAGACCTATATATACATATAGAATGTGTTTGTGTTAGTTAATGTCAATGGTATATAGATATATAGGTTTGAGAGCATATATAGTGAAAGAGAAAAAATCAAAACGTAACAGTTTCGAACTGTATATTTTATACCAGGAGCGTCAAAAAATCATACCAAAGTTGTGATATAAAGTATTTAATAGTATATTTAAATTTTTTACTTTCCTCGTACTACCTACTAGCCAATATGAAATGAAGCAAAAGTTTTTTTTTCTTTTTTAAACAATTAAACTTAACTATAGAATCAAAAACCATTATTACCCATATACATTGCATGCATTCTTAAAAATTTTATTCTAAATTAACGAAAAAATTTGAATAAAATAGGAATTTCTCAGATTTACAAAAATATTTGTACTTACACCAAATTTGTGTAAAATCAGCATTTTACACAAGTTTGTATATAGAAATATAGATAAAAATATTAAACAAAATTATTAGAGTAAATTCAAATTTACACAAGAATCTGTGTAAATCTAGAAATGATACAAACTTTGTATATATCTGTGGCTTCGAAGCATAACGACATAAGTCCACTTTTGGAGTTTCTGAGAAAAATGGGTATCAATGTTCAAACTTATTCGTAAGATCGGGATAAACGAAATAGGGCGCGATACTGTACTAATCAATTAACACATTTAAAACAAATATTTACACAGTGGTATGACCAGATTATGCATTTTCTTCTTCGTGAAAACTCGAAAAAGTACGAAGTTATGTCGTTATGCCGGGTCCTTGTTCTCGTTTATTTTTCGATCATTTTCGTTAATTTAACTATGAATTCGGATCAAAATTATCAATTATAATCAACGAATAATTATGCTAAAAATGATACAACTTGAATACAACTTGGATTCGCGATAAATTAAAAAGTTTTTTTTTATTTCGTAAAAGACCAAGTATTATGAACTAATTTTCAAAATTCTCACGTTTATGCACTTAACGTTTGTAAAATTATAAATTTTATCTAGTTATT
>JAWWEQ010050538.1:0-11453 GCA_035583055.1 Torymus tubicola
ACCTAAATTTCGAGAAAAAAAATCGCGTTTGAGTTGGCTCCTTTTTGAACCGGACGCCGAGTTGACCCCTTTTTGAACCGGACGCCGAGTTGACTCCTTTTTGAAGACGATGCCGAGTTGGCTCCTTTTTGAAGACGACGCCGAGTTGACTCCTTTTTGAAGACGACGCCGAGTTGACTCCGTTTTGAAGACGACGCCGAGTTGACTCCTTTTTAATCCAGAGCGACGATATATGCTCGATATGTCAAATAGTGAATAAATATCTTTAAAGTATTCCTCTTTGAGAAATTTTTATATACGTATGATATACAAAAATATAAATATATTTATATGTATTTTTTTTCTTAGGTAATTCGACATGGACAACGAAGCCCGCAAAGTACGTATCCGAACGATCCTTTTAAAAATGATCCAATGGAACCTTTTGGATGGGGTCAACTCACTAGTGTAAGCTTATGAAATAACAACAATAATGTAAAGGATGCTGACATGATGATTGTAGTTCATTTGGGCTTGCTATATGAGAATCACATTAAAAATGACCTGACACGCATCGGTAGCTCAGATAAAGGGTACTCGTCGCAAAAGTAAAAGTCCGGAGTTTGATACGCCTCCGAGTAACGTGGTATCATCTCTTTTTTAGTAGTTCTCAAATGGCATGATCACCCAACCTTCAACTGCATTGTATATATATGACAAATTTGATTCTAGTATACCCAACACATCAGACCAATGACAATCCATTATTTAAATTAAAAAATTTATTTTAATTAAAGCAAAAGATAGTTTTACCACCAATTAAGTTTAATATTATTTTGAAAAAATAGATCTGTCACTTATATCATAACATTAAAAATTTTTTTACACAATAAATTAAAAAATTATTTTAACAAATCTATTACTTGTAATTGAGTCCCCGAAGATTCCCCCAACCGAAAAAAACCACCAATGAGCGAACGGATGAATTTACGTTGCTCAGCAATCGCATGCGTTGCCAGGGGAATGTTGACTTTTCGAAGTTAACTTCACGGGGCAATCAGTTGCGCCTTAAGTTATTGTTTATGTAACTGCTTAAATAATAACGTAGTACTTATATTAAATTAAATTCTTAGGTAAATACTTCAGTAAATACTTAAGTAGTTACTTAGAACTTATATTTGAATAAATACTTAAGTCATTACTTAACTAATTACTTAAGTAATTACTTAAATTGCTTTTTTTGTTAATAAAAAATCCAATGAATTTTTTGTGCAAAAGACTTCTATTTCCTCCGGATAGATTATTGCTCAAGAGCAAATCGTCGGCTACGCGGAAGAAGAATGTATCTTGGCGCGAAGATGAAGAACGCCGTATCTTAACACGAAGGTGAATCTTCTTCCGCTCTGTAATGGCTACAAAACGTAGGCACTCGATGTACGGTGGGTGCCCAGAGAGGCAAACATACATCTCCCTACCGATAAAAACTTGCCGTGATTATTTTGTATGTCTAATAATGTACAAAATTCGTAGGCTGTAGGAGTTAAGTTACAGTGCACGTCTCTGGAAATCGTCTTACTATTTCTCAGAACGTTACGTACCCCCAGAGTTCTTCCCGCGATGCGAAAGGTTGCGCCACCCTTATTTATTAAGTTATTGCTTAAGTAATGTTGAAGTAATCACATAAAGAATAAGTTCAATTCTGGATGTCCTAGAGTTCCCTTCGTAGTGAGAACAGTTGCGCCACAGATACATCTCAAGCCATTTCTCAAGTAATTACTTATCACTTAAGCTGCAACTTAATAATTTTTAAACCGAAAATACCCTGAGGCTGTGAGTTCCACATAGAAGGTGTGGAGCATGCAGACAGGTAGTAAACTAGGTTGTAAATTGAAAATTATTAAATCCCAAATAGCCTGGGGTTGCGAGTTCCACGTAGAAGGTGGGCGAGATGCTGACGGGCCGAGTAAACTAAGTTGCAAATAAAAATTAATTAAGTTTCAAAATAAACTACAACTGCGATAAAAACAGTAAACTGCTAGTTAGAAAATTTAGACTCCAAATAGCCGGTGGATGCAGGGTCCCCATAGATAATGTGAGGAACGCAGACGGGTCGGATAAACTAAGCTGCAAATTAAAAATTATTAAGTCACAAAATAGCCTGGGGATGCAAGTTCCGCGTAGAAGGTGTGGTGCCCGTTGACATAATAAACACAGTAAAATACTAGTTAAAAAATTTAAAACCCCAAATTGCCTGAGGATGCAAGTTCCACGTAAAAGGTGCAAAGTATGCGGACATGACAACCACAGTAAGCTGCTAATTAAAACATTTAAAACTCCTAATAGCTTCAAGAAACGAGTTCGACGTAGGAGGTGTGGGGCACGCATGTATGCCAAATAAAATGGGTTGCAAATTAAAGATTATTAAGCCCCAAAATAGCCTGCGAATGTACGTTTTGCGTAGTAGATGTTGGGTCGCAGACATGATAAAAATAGTAAATCGCTATTTATAAAATTCTCGAGTCCCAAATAGCCTGAATATGCAGGGTCCGCGTAGATGATGCGAGGCACACAGACGGGTCGAATGAACTGAGTTGTATATTGTAAACTGCTAAATCCTAAATAGCATGAAGATACGAGTTCCACGTAAAAGGTGTGCAGATGCAGACGGGTCAAATCAACTACGTAGCAAACTAAAAATTAATAAGTCCCTCAATAGCCTCAGGATGCACGTTTTACGTAGTAGATGTGAGACAAATTAACCAGGTTGCAAATTAATGATTATTAAGCCCCAAAATAGCCGAGGAATGCACATTTTACGTAATAGATGTGGGGTACGCAGACATGATAAAAACAGTAAACCGCTATTTAAAACATTCTCAAACCCTAAATAGCCTGGGGATGCGAGTTCCACGTAGTAGGTGTGGGGCACGCAGATATGATAAAAACAGTTAACTGCTATTTAATAAATTGTAAATCCCTTATAGCCTGGGGATTCAAGTTACGCGTAGAAGGTGTGGTGCAGTTTGACATAATAAACACAGTAAATTGCTAGTTAAAAAAATTTTAAACTCCAAATAGCCTGAAGATGTAGGGTCCGCGTAGATGTTGCGAGGCACGCAGACATGCCAAATTAACTGAGGTTGAAAATTAAAAATTATTAAGTCCCAAAATAGCCTAGGAATGCACGTTTTACGTAGCAGATGAGGTGCATGCAGATATGATAAAAACACTAAACTGCCATTAAGAAAATTCTCAAACCCCAAATTTTTCAATTAGCAGTTTACTGCTGTTATCATGTCGGGATGCTTCAATCCTTCTACGTGAAACTCGCATCCTCAGGCTATTTAGGGGCTGAGTAACTTTTTATTTGCAACTTACAAGGAGATGGTTTCAGTTGCGGTAAACGGATTTTAGCGGTCACTTGAGAGTCTATTTCTGGTAACTAAAAATGAAGCCCAGTGCTGATAATTTCGTCAAATGGGCCCTTTTTCTTGAGATATGGGTAATTTAATCTCGAATATCCTCTACATCGTTAAAAAATGATGTCTCATCTATTGCGTATCACATTGCAAATATTTATGATAAGAAAACGAGCAAAAGAGGTTATAGAGGTAGACCGTAAGATGTGACACTCAATAGAAGAGACATGATTTTTTAACAAAATAGAGGATGTTTGAGATTGAATTGCCCATATCTTAAAAAAAACCGCCCATTTGACGAAATTATCAGCAGTGGGCTTTATTTTTAGTGACCAGAAATAGACTCCTAAGGGACCGCTAAAATCCGTTTCCCGCAATTGAAACCCTCTACTTGTCAGTTTATTTAGACCCTCTTCATGCCCCACAACTTCTACGTGGTACTTGTATCTCCACGGTATTTGGAGTTTAATTATTTGTAGTTGTCAACTTAGATTATTTGACCTGTCTACATGCTCCACACCTTCTACCTGAAATGTGCATACCTTTCCTATTTTCGGGCTTAGTAATTTTTAGTTTGCAACCGAATTTATTTGATCCGTCTGCATCTCACACACTCGTATCTTCATGCTATTTGGGATTAACAACTTAGTTCATCCGACCCGTCTGCGTGCCTCGCATCATCTACGCGGACCCTGCATCCTCAGTATATTTGGGTCTCGAGAATTTTATAAATAGGGATTTACTGTTTTTATCGTGTCTGCGTACTCCACATCTACTAGGTGCATTCTCAGGCTATTATTTTCGGGCTTAAGGCCATGTGAGCGTGACCAATTAACTCTACTTTACCGACATACTCATTTTTCATAAGTTTAATTTTTTCAGTCATTAAAGACTAAATATTTCGAAAAAAGGGCTCTGGTACATTGTAAGTTAGTGAATAAGGAATAATTAAATAAATTTAACAAGAAGATCCGTTAATTATTCTCGGAGATTTTCAGTTCCGCAATTTGGGGAACTGAAAATCTTTCACTATAATGAATAGTTTTGCCCTAAAATTGAATGTAATGTTTGTTTTGAACTAACTTACGGTGTACCAGAGCCCTTTTTTTCGAGAATCTACAAATACGTAGAGCATTACATATGTTCGTTACTCGATTCAGTAGATGGCGCGCTACCACGAGCTAAAGTAGCGATCACGGTTGTCAAGTATGTTTGTTTACGTTTCATCTACTCCTTACAGATTATTTATTTGCATTAATTTTAAATTCAATTTATGATATATACTTATTCAGAGTTACTCTCTAATCAAATTATTTCTCCAAATTGGAACCCCAACGATACACGAATTAGCCAAAAACTCTTGAAAAACTTTGTGGGTCACATAACCTACAAAGCATGCTAATAACATTTAGCTGTAGGTCTTGGCTCGAAATTGTACGGTCGCAACCTCTATGTAGTTGACAAAATACTTATTGGTGTTAGGTTATCATATTAACGTTGAACCTCTCTGTTCTTATCAAATTATTTTATTAAATTATATTTATTATAAAAAAATTATCCATTTTTTATAATAGTAAATTTTTATAATACTAAATTAATTATTTATTATAAATAAATTTACCCATCGTATTTATTATAAATATTTAACCAAACGCTCTCTGTACAAGATAAGCGTTGATGTCGCGTTTTAAACCCAAAATATGAAAGGCCATTAAGAAGGGTTTGAACATTAACAGTCCGACGTGCTCTTTCCCTCAAAAACATTTCCTACCTCTATCGGAATCCGGTACTTCCCGCATTTTGTCATATTTAAGTGTAATAAAAATGATGTGCAGAGACGGTTGGCGACGCATGTGGCACGCAGACGTGCACACGTGGGCCGTAGCGTCCACTATTTTTTACAACCATCAAAAAACACTTTCCCCGACCCTTTCTGGTACTTTTTACCGGGTTTTCCCCGTTTACCTGGGGAAGTACTGAGGGCAGCGTCCCGAGGTATCGATCTAAATAAAGTTCTTTTAGCCTCGGCACTGGCCACATCGAGTCTTTTGCCAGTCCGAGTTGATAATTTTATAAGTATAGTGTAACTCTCAAAAGTGTAACATAGTTAGAGTTCTTGTAGACGCGGAGCTGGCCACATCGAGTCTTTTGCCAGTCCGAGTTTACTATTTTATAAGAGTTTATTTGAGTCTTGGAACTGGCCATATTATGACTTTTGCCAGTCCGGATTGTCAAATTTATAAGTCCATATACTGTAATTTTATACCGAGTTTTATACAATATATTTTTCTTGAATTAAAATACAAGTTATTATTTACAATTCCATCCTATATTCCAAATCCAACTAAGAATACAAAAACTGGCGACCGTGACAGGACTTGGAATTTTATAGTGTTTTGAACTGTGAGAAAGTATTTTAACCAAAAAAGGAAAATGGATTCAATAAGGAAGAGAAGAACAGTGTTACGTATTGCATTTTCTAAGACGTTAACGAATTTGAATACATTAATTGGACAACAAGAAGTAACGCGAATGGAAATAAATATTGCTTTCAAAAATTTGACATCAAAAAAAGATGATTTGAAGGCATGCCAAGAATAAAATTATGAATATGGTGATTGAAAGTACTACAGATGAAATCATTCAAAAAGAATATGAGGAAGCTGAGAAATACTGCACAAAGTTTTTAACGGCAAATGTTATTTTCAAGAGCGTATGGCAGTTGCAGTGAACAGTGCGCCGAAAGTAGTGAATAATATAGTGCATCAGGACTCGAAAAAGACATTTAACGTGCCTAAGATCGAACTTATAAAGTTCAATGGTGAAGTACGTGATTGGTTGCCATTTTGGAGTACCTTTAAGAAGATACACGACGCTAAAGATATCACGGATGAAGATAAGTTTCAATATTTGATACAATCCATAGTATCAGGCTCACGGGCAGCGGAATTACTGAAAAGTTATCCTCCAATAGGAGAAAATTATGAAAAGGTTATTGCAAGTTTAAAAAGGAGATTCGATCGTGAGAAGTTGCCGATCGAAGTGTATGTGAGAGAGTTACTACAGTTGGTGTTGCGCAGAGTGTTGAATCCAAATAAAGAAATTGTGCTCTCGACTCTATACCATACATTAGAATCGTATCTGAGATCTTTAGAGACATTAGGAGTGACTACGGATAAATGTGCAGCTATACTCTTTCCATTAGTAGAATCTGCATTGCCAGAAGAGTTATTGAGAGCGTGGCAACATAGTGATCTTTCAAAGGATGTGTTTGAAGACGATGAAGAAGAGGCTGCTGATCAATTTCCGCGATTAATAAAGTTTTTAGAGTCTGAAGTACAAGGTGAAACGAAAATTTCGTTGACTTCGAAATGTTTCGGCTTAAAGAATGACAATTCCTCGAAACGAGAAAAGTTCAAGCGGCACAATCATAAAGCGGAAGAAAAGAATGTGCCCAGTACTCGAGGATTACTTATTACGAATCAACAGAATAATTTGTGCGTATTTTGCGATAAAAGGGGACATGAAAGTGCAAATTGTTTTGTGACGAAAAAAATGAATCTTCAAGAAAGGCAAGATTTAGTCAAAAGAAAACGCGCTCGTTTTAAGTGTTTGAAGATTGGACATAGTGCGAAGAATTGCCGCGTAAATATTAAATGTGAAAAGTGCACGCGCCGACATGCGACAGTAATGTGTTTCGATAAAGAAAGAAAATCTAGTAATTCAGATAATGGAAATCAAAATAGTGATCGTGCACTTGTTGTGGAACGTAACTGTGTTAGTATAAATAGAGATCCGCATGTGTTTATGCAAACTTTAAGAATTAAGTTGTGCAGTGACAAGAAAGAAGTAACAGTGCGCGCGCTTATAGATACAGGATTGCAGAATTCCTACATAATAAAAAGGGCTGCAGCACAAGTGAATCATAAGCCTATAGCGGAGCAGAAGTTGACGCATTTGCTGTTTACCGGAAATAAGACGGATGAGGTGAAACATAAGAAATATTTAGTTCATTTAGAAAGTTTATATCGACGTTACAAGTGTAATTTTACGACGTTGGATCAAGATGTCACCTGTGAAAATATTCCGTGTATAACCAAGGGCGTTTGGTGTGAGGAACTAAACAAACTAGATATTCAACTGAGTGATCTAAACAGCCAAGAAGAATCAGTAGCTGTACTTATTGGTGCCGATGTTGTTGGCGATTTATTTACCGGACGTCGTCACAAGTTAGAATGCGGATTAGAGGCTTTAGAAACTTACCTGGGCTGGACTCTAATGGGAAGAGTACCTCGGGTCGAAAGTACTAAAGATAATGATGAAAGTGCAGCAATGTGTTCAGTGACAATATTTTCACGACCTGGGAGTATCAAGGATTTATGGTCGTTAGATGTGTTAGGTACCAAAGATCCAATCGAGCAAAAGGGTTTGGAAGAGAGAGATGCCATGATCGAAAAATCCTTTTTGGAAACAGTGACAGTTAATCAAGATGGACGTTATGAAGTGAAGTTACCGTGGATTGAAAATCATCCTACCCTAAAGGATAACAAGTATTTGGCTTTTCTTCGACTGCAATCGACGGTGAAGAAACTTAAGGGATTATTGAAGTACGCAACGTACAATGAAATATTCGAACACTGTCTGGAAAAGGGAATTATTGAACGCGTGCCGAAAAAAGAAGAAGGTGCCTGGGGACATTACCTGCGCCACAGGCCAGTTTTCAAGGAGCAATCAACAACGGCAATAAGGCCCATCTTCGATGCCTCAGCGAAGGAGCAGCAGTCCGTCTCACTGAACGAGTGCCTGCATAAGGGTCCGAACCTCATCGAACTGGTGTCGTCGATTTTATTGCGGTTCAGAAAAGGTAGTATTGGCGTCATATCAGATATTAAAAAGGCGTTTTTATAGATTAGCATAGATAAAGCAGATAGAGATTTTTTGCGTTTTTTGTGGTATGACAAATTTGGAAATAAGATTATCTACAGACATTGGAGAGTAGTTTTTGGCGTTATCTGCAGTCCATTTATTTTAGGTGTAATTATTAAACTGCATGTAGAAAAAATTGTAAATTCCATGAAAGATAATGAAAATGCGCAATTTTCAAAGGAAACATTATCAAAATTATTAGAAAGTTTATATCTGGATAATTGCGTAGCTAGTTAAATAGTAAGGATAAATTAGATCAGTTTATTTGTGATGCAAAAACGGCGATGGATTCAGGAGGATTTGATTTACGTGGGTGGGAATACACACGTGACGGTAGTGATAATGAATCATCCCAAGTTTTAGGTATTACGTGGAACAAGCAAGAAGATACACTTTCTTTAAAAATTGCAGATTCAAGTGAATTGGATATGAATAAAATTACTAAGAGAAAAATTCTTTCAGTTAGTCAACGAAATTTCGATCCTTCAGGGTTTGTTTGTCCTGTTTCGCTTTGCCCAAAGATTTTATTACAGGAGGCTTGGGTAGCTAAAGTAACATGGGACGGAGAAGTAGATGAAAATATTAAGCAATGCTTTTCAAAATGGGTAAATGAATTGGAATATTTAAAAGAGATTAAGATCCCGCGGTGTATAATCGTATCGTTTGATGAATCGGTTGACATATCCTTTCATACGTTTTGCGATGCTAGTAAAGTAGCTTACGCGGCAGTAACATTTGTTCGTATATCGTCAACAACAGGAGTCAGAGTAAGTTTAGTTCAAGCAAAGGTTCGTGTTGCTCCTGCTGCGACTGGAAAATCGGGTGAACGCGGCAACGATTGGTGCAAGGTTAACCGCGAGTGTACTAGAATCACTAAATATGAGAGACGATCGTGTTTATTATTGGTCAGATTCATCAACTGTGCTTACGTGGATTCGAAAAGAGAGTAATTGGAGCGTATTTGTCGATAATAGGGTAAAAGAGATTAGAAAGTTGACTGATACGAAGCAATGGCGACATGTACCTGGGCATTGTAACCCTGCCGATCTGCCTTCGAGGGGTTGCACTGCAAAGCAACTGCTTGCCTCCAGATGGTGGGAGGGACCCGAATGGTTGTGCCGGGTAGTTGAAAGTTGGCCCGAATCCGAGACGGTCATAAACGAAGTAGAAGTCAATGCGGAGTTAAAAGGGAAGAGGTTAAATTGTGGAAAAGAAAACACGACACTAATCTCTGTAGCAAATAATGAAGAGATTCGAGGTATACCGTGGTACACTAGGTTTTCGAGTTTTAAGAAATTGATCAGAGTTTTAGCATGGATTAGAAGATTTTATAAAAATTGCAAAATTCGGAGAGTAAAATTAGCAAACGCTAAGATTCAACAAATAGAAGCCTTGGATATACAAGAAATTAAAAGTGCAGAATTTTTGTTGTTTAAAATTATTCAAGATGAAAGTTTTTCCGGTCTGCGAGATGATCGCATTAAACATCTTGCACCATTCATAGATAATGATGCTTTGATAAGAATTAAAACAAAGATTTTTAATAGAGATGACATTTTTAATTTTAGATGTCCCATTTTATTGCCGAATAGACATTACTTAGTAGAATTGATCATAAGAGAAAGACATATCAAGCTTAATCATGCTGGAACTCTGATACTTTTGAGTCATTTAAGAGAAGATTTCTGGATTTTAAAGGGGCGTCAAGCAATAAGATCGGTTATAAGTAAGTGTGTTCCGTGCCTAAGGTACGACGCGCGACATTTAAATGCAGAAGAGACACCGTTACCTTTGAATCGTGTGAGGGACGGAGCTATTTTCGAAATAATTGACATAGATTTTACCGGACCAATTCATTTAAAAGGTGGAAAAAAGGCGTGGATTTGCATTTTTACTTGTGCCGTATATAGAACTGAACATTTAGAATTAGTCGGTTCTTTGAACGTTGCATCTCTTTTAATGGCCTTGAAGCGCTACATAGCACGACGAGGGCGTCCCAGCATCATTTATAGCGATAATGGAACAAATTTTAGAGGATTGCATAATGCGATCTCCAATATTGATTTTAGAAAGTTATCGAATTTAGCGACTTCAATGAAAATTCAGTGGTTGTTTAACCCTCCAGCAGCACCGTGGTGGGGCGGATTTTGGGAGCGTCTTATTCAAGTGTTGAAGCGTTTATTAAGACGTACTCTTAAAAGATCGTGTTTAGATTTCGAAGAAATGGCAACAACTCTCACTGATTGTGAAGCCATTATGAATTCACGTCCTATAACGTTTTTATCAGATGCATATGAAGACATTGTCCCCCTGACTCCATCTATGTTTTTGCAAGAGATTAAAGAAGTAGGAGTTTTTGATTTAGATCGTTTAGAAACTGTAGATTTAAAACGGCGTTATATTTATAGACAGAAGATTAAACATGATTTAATGAAAAGATTTAGAGTAAAATATTTAGGTATGCTTACACATAATAAAATGTTGTGTTAATAGGTAGTGACAATTTGAAACGGCTAGATTGGCCACTAGCGAGAGTTAAGCAAATTGTCCATAGTAAAGATGGCGAAATAAGAGTTGTACGCTTAACTACAAGTAGTGGAGAGATTATTAGACCGATTCAACGAATTTTTCCACTTGAACTTGACTGCGATTTTAAGGACAATAATGTAAAAGAAACTGTTGTATCAAAATTTAATAAAGTAAAAGAGTCTCAACGGAGACCTAGCGAAAATAAACAAGTTCAAGATACGGAAACCGTAAAACCAATTGTTACGCGCAGTGGCAGAGAGATTCGTCAACCGGTTAGATTAGAGTATAAGTAAAAAATGTTATGTTGATTTATTGAGATAACGGCGAAGCCGTCATCTCAATGGTGGGAGGATGTCGTGTTTTAAACCCGAAATATGAAAGGCCATTAAGAAGGGTTTGAATATTAACAGACCGACGTGCTCTTTCCCTCAAAAACATTTCCTTCCTCCATCCGAATCCGGTATTTCCCGCATTTTGTCGTATTTAAGTGTAATAAAATTGATGTGCGGAGACGGTTGGTGAAGCATGTGGCACGCAGACGTGCACACGTGGGTCGCAGTGTCCACTATCTTTTACAACCATCCAAAAACACTTTCCCCG
>JAWWEQ010050539.1:0-11453 GCA_035583055.1 Torymus tubicola
CTTTTGCTCTACGCGAGGTTTCTGTCCTCGCTGAGCTGGCCTTAGGACACCTGCGTTATTCTTTGACAGATGTACCGCCCCAGTCAAACTCCCCGCCTGGCGGTGTCCTCGAATCGGATCACGCGGGAGTATAAACGACGATCGGCCGAAGCCTCACGTCACTCTTACACGCTTGACTCTAGAACACCGTGACAACCGAGATGAGAAACCATGGCGCACGCGCTCCGCCTAACCGAGTAAGTAAAGAAACGATGAAAGTAGTGGTATTGCACCGGCGATGTTGCCATCTCCCACTTATGCTACACCTCTCATGTTTCCTTACAGTGCCAGACTAGAATCAAGCTCAACAGGGTCTTCTTTCCTCGCTAATTTTTCCAAGCCCGTTCCCTTGGCAGTGGTTTAACTGAAAAGAGTGCGAGATCACAAAGAAGGAGAAGCTAGGAGCTATAACTTCCGCACATACACAGTGCCGGTTGCTTAGCTGTGAGACGAAAAGTGTTTCTAAGTTCGGGTTTGTGATTGCTATCGCAGCCCACGGCTTGTCCGTGCGCGTGGCAATCACTTTGGTGCTGCTGCCCATTCCTTCGCACCAGTGAATTCCGCCTCGACTTCTAGATGGTGGTTCCTGCAAGAGCAGGATGTCTAGTTTGTTTGCGGTCACTAGACTGCGGATTTCTCCTGCAACTACCTTTGATCTACCCATATTTAACTGCACTATTCTGATTTGAGGGCTTCACTCGTTATGATTTTCATTTCTAGCTCAATGAGCAGCATTTTACGTCCTAGCATTTGGCAAGCCTGTGCTTTCATTTTCATCATCTGTGGTGACAGTATTGTCAGTATTTATCGAGAACCTATTCTGGATTTGGTCACATCTCGAGAGACGGACTTTCAAAGTGCGGAATCCGGTCCCAAGTCTTTTTGCAGGACTCAAGTCGAGGCCTGGCCTGCTTTTAGGGGGAGAGGGACCTGCACCTACATCCTCACCTAATTTTCTTTTTCGATGGCTACCCGGCGAAGCGGGCTCAGCCATCGGTGAGTCGCACCTCCGGAGTAGGACTCTCACGGAGTAGAGTTCGCGACTATTTTTGGAGAGCCTGTGTCGCTTTGCACAGGGCTCCTCAGTCGGGGCTTCTTCCCTAGAGCGCTTGGCGTTGTTAGGGGTCGACCCCGGAGGAGGGACCTGCGAGCTAGCAGGTTCCATCTGTGTATCTTTTGGCGTGTTCATTGAACGCTTTAAAATTGCCTTCTTTTCTAAGTAAACTTTTCTAATTTCGTATAGCGCTGTTGCTAGACAATTATTTTTTCTGTTTCCGATCAACAGTTCATATGCGAGGGCGAGAGAGAGAGAGAGCGAGCGGGGATTTGGTTTAACAAGGGGGGCGCGCGGTATCGCGTCTGCCTTTGCCGCTCCGCGTTCACCTATGGGCGTACCCGCGGAGCTCCTATGACTAACTTTTTCTAGCTTACACCTACTCTAAATTCTAACTAAGCAGGAGGTGCTACGGAGCTATTAGCAACGCGGAGTTATTTTTAATCTTGTGTCGCACTCCCCCGACACCGGCATTATCCTTAATGGCAAAATCTGTCCGGCGTTGGGGTCCGCAGACTCGCTAGACTAATCAGAGTCAAGGTGTATATATAAACATATATATACATGTCTATACATGTCTATACAAATTTCCTAGCACGGTTCTTGCTTCTTATTTTTCCATTTGGTTTGTTTTTGTCGGGTCGGCCTAGTCTATCGAGGTCGGATCTCGATTTTCCCTTAACGTGACTTGCCCGCTGCCATCCCAAGTGGGACGACAGCGGGCCCGGCTTTCACCATAAATTTACCTACCTATGCTATCGAGCGCGACCGATCTGAAATTTGCCTTAACGTGACCCGCCCGCTGCCACCCCAGATGGGACGACAGCGGGCCGGCTTTCGCCAAGAGCAATCCTACCTAGCTATCGAGCGCGACGATCTCGATTTCCCCTGATAGTAAGAGGGAGGCTATCCTTCCTTGCGACCTAATTTCACGAGCATCCGGTCTCGATTTTTCCTTAACGAACAAAGGCCCACCGCCGCTCTAGGAGCAGCGGCGGGCCTTGAACGTCAATCCTAAGCTATCGCACGATCCGATCGCGTGCTTCTAATTCGCGGTTTTATCCTATTCCACCTAACCGGAGCAGAGCATAGCTTTGCTTTTATTTAGAAAGACGCTGCTCGCTCATATAGAGCAGAGCAACGAACATTCAAAATCGCTCATTTTTCTTGCCTTACCCACATTCGGCATGAGCAGTATTCGGTTTAGGTCTCCTATTCTGCTTAACGTGACTTCCCCGTCGCGGCCCCCGGTGGGACGACGACGGGGCTATTCGCGATTTACGGTACGGTTTGCGATTCTAAGCGATTTTGGCGACTGGACCTTTCATTTGGAGCGACGCCTCCAGCTGCCGACTGCCTGTCGTGCCAGCTGGAGACGAACACTCAGTCTCGCACAACTACTTTGTGTGTTGGAGCAGGGCAGTGCACAGTTGCCCTCTTACTGTGCCTGCCGACTTAGCCAAGTTCCTTCACTTTGTTAGTTTTGTTTTATCCAGTCTTCCACCCTACACCTATACCATCCGTATGGTATTTTGCCCAACGAGCCCTACCCGTCAGTTTCCCCGGTGGAGAACTGACGGGTTAGTTTCCGAGTTGCTATACGCATTGCTTTCGAGCCGTACGCATTGCTTCCTAAACCGGCTGAAATTTCGATTAAAGAGCCTTACCCGCCAGTATCTCAATGAGTACTGGCGGGTATCCTAACGCGATTTCTATCTGTATGCTATTTTGGACAACGTGCCCTACCTGCTAGTACCCCCGGTGGGGTACTAGCGGGTCAAAAACGCGATTCCTAACAATTCCTAAGCTATCCTAATCTAAAACCTAACACGATCTAAAACGCTACGACGCGCGAACACGAAAACCGGACGAGACGCTGATTAAGGCTGATTGCCTTTGCTAAGTTTTCCTTAACAGACTTTATTTTAATTTGATTTGATCGAGACTACTCCTTTTGTTTATATACATGCACATTCACACATGCGAGTGAATGTGCGGATCTGCTTCGATCCTTTGATTAATACGAGCACTGGGCGAACCACTGGGCGTACCAGAGTGGCGACGTTGCACAAGGTGCAAAAGAAAAATTTTCAATCAGATTGCACTGATTTACTTTTGGTATATATAAGCATGCATTATGTGTCTTACCACATGCGAGGTAGACAACCATCGCGACACGACGCGCCATTTATTTACAAAGAGCTCAGAGATCCTGTATGCCTTGCTCAAGGGCATAAACTCAGGCGCACTAGGGCAATCCCAAGCCCTCTGCATAGTAGCCAGTGACATGATCTGCCCTTTATTTACCCTCCACGTGAGAGAGAACAAGGTGGATTTCTAGCGCGGTGGAGACGCCCATGTTTGGCCATCCACTACGACAGACGTTCACAAGAACTGATTCCGCCTGCCCCAAGGCTTATAAGTGACGGAACTGCGTTGATTCCAGCCTCACCGGGCTCTTAATTATATACGCATTTATAAAATTTTTCAAAGCCCGTTCCCCTGGCAGTGGTTTTGCTAGAAGGTAGATAGGGACATTGAATATGTCTGCCCGCTGCGCGGGCTGCGTACCTCGGGGCCAAGCCCCATACCGCAGATCTTGGTTATAAAACCTATCACCTACAAGCTTAAACACAGACAAGGGAAGCACGTGTAAACACGTGTTGGATTTGGAAAAACCCCATCCTAGTGACAAGTCACGTCTGGATGAGTAGGCCTCTCCCGATGTTGTTGGGAAACGACTCTCTTAGCCGTCCACTCCTAGCAGTGCGACGAATCACACTGGAGGGAGTGTCCGTTGCCCAGCGAGGACCACGTGGAGGTGGAGTCGTCGGCTCCGAAGAGCACAAGGCCGTAACAGCTGCTCAGCATCGCCTTTCTTCGTCGATACTTCGCGCTATCACAAAATCTCCCTCTTTCTCAGGAGATCGAAACAATAATCCTCGAATGCCTTGAATATATCTTTACTCATCAGTTGTTGGCGTTCGGGTGGCCATCCGAGTCTGGCCGTCCTCAACTTCGCAGCAAACAAGGATTTCTCGTCACTGAAGTCCTCACACTCGAAGAGTACATGCTCCGAAGTCTCTAATTCCCCACATACACAAAGGTTAGACTATGCAAGCCCCAGCCGGTGCAAATTAAACTTGAAGTTTCCATGGCCTTTAATGGCTTGCGCTATGTAGTGGCTCGGATGGAACCAGTACATACGCTCCCGCACTCGAACATCCGGCAGGTACTTGCATGTTAGTCTACCTTTTTCAGAGACTTCCCAGCGTCGTTGCCATTCGTCTAGGAGGGCTCTGTGTAGAGCCATCTTTGCTTCCGCCTTGTTGCCATTCGGTTGAAAGATGAAATTGCCGAGTTTAGAGTTAGAGTTCCGACAAGAAAAATTAGGGGGTGAGGGTCCATGGATTACCCTATAGCATCTGCAGCCCACCTACAGCGCTATTTTTACATCTCTTAATAATTCTTTCTCTGCTGTCCGCACTAAAGTTGAAGACCCACTACTATGTTACGACTGCATTGACCTTTTACTACTACTTCCGCATCAGGGTGGGCCAGTCAGCGAAAAAGCAGCTCTGGGTCACAACCGAGAGAGTAGACAGGTTTGTCCTGCCACGGGGGCAACGTATCGCCGAGGCAGTAATCCAACCGTGGTTCAGCAAAGCATCGCTCCAGCCACAATCTGACTCCCAGGAGAGCCGAGTGTGGCAGTGCATTCAACCAAATAAAAGGCGTTTTAGTCCCGCAGTCAAGAGCCGAAGCCCTCTCCTGCCTACAGTTCGGGGGCAAACCCACCGAACCTGCGACTTAACGCTAGTACTCCTTCAATAAAATGCTAAAGTCCTTAAAAGGACTTTAGCACCGGCCTCCCAGGACAAGTCCCGAAAGCGCCGGTAATGTATACACATGCACCACGCGACCCTCAAGAAGAGCCGGTCGAAGACATTTTCGTCGACTTAGCATTGGGCGAGTCAGAATGCTCCGCGTTCAAAGCCTGGAACCGCGTTGTCTGAGGCTACCAAAGACACAGGTGTCCTGCTCATAGAGAGAAGGTATCCCGTGCCTGAGGACTAGCATAAAACGTAGCGGGTTCGCTAACCCCGTCACCGCCGCGGGCTGACAAGTAGTACCAGCGGAAAGCTCGCTATACAAGGTCTTCTTTTCCCGCTAATTTTTCCAAGCCCGTTCCCTTGGTAGTGGTTTCGCTAGAAGGTAGATAGGGACAGTGGGAATCTCGTTAATCCATTCATGCACGTCACTAATTAGATGACGAGGCATTTGGCTATTCCTAAACCCTTGTGGGGATCGACTTTTCCGGGAGAGCCCCCGGATTGGAAAAACTTAACAGACAACATAACAACGTAAAAATCAATAACATTTCGGCGAGGTGCGGACGTCTTAACCTTGGTTTCAACGTCGCCCTCTGCTAGCGCGCTAGCTATCTGGTATTTTTTGGGGCTCGTCTTTTTGAGCTACTGAGGACGCATAGCTCCAGACTTTTACCCCGAAGATGTGTTCTCTCCTGCGGCTAGCTCTTAATACTATTTCTTCTTGACGACACGAACATTTAATTTCAATAAATTAACACCGTCATCAGACATTCACAAACACTTAATTTGGTACAACACATACCACTGCCTCGGGCTGCCTGCTTATTTATTTGGGCTTGGAAGAATTAGTCTGAATGGGTCCTACATGGCCGAATATTGCAGAAAATGGAACTTAGCCGCCAATCTTTTTGGCGTTACCGGGGAACGCCGCGTGGAGGCGCGCATCCCAGATCATTAGCCTGATCTGGTCCATCGCCGTGGCAGTTTTACTCGCCCTACAACTCGCAGCACTCCCTCGATGCAGGAGCCGGTCTCCCCTCCTGCGCCCTTGTATCCAAGTGGGCTCGCCAATTCTCATGTTCGCTCGCAGGCTGAGAATTGGCTTGCTCCAAGTTACTCTTCTTTTCTCTTCTCTTCTTTCTCCTCTTTCTTCTTAGTCTTGTTTTTCTCTCTCCTTCAGTCTCTTACTCTTCTTACCTTACCCATCGTAGTCCGTGAACCTGTCAAATATCCCTATTGCGTGACGTACCGCAATTAGGGATATTGTCATCCAGTCACTCTTCTTGTTTATGCCGAGCTTCTTTAGCCCTTCTTGTGTTGTTTTCGGCATCGCTCCTCTAGTGCCTACTACGATGGGTAATACTTCCACTTTCCTGCGGTTAAGTATCTTTCTAACCGTTTCACGGATGGCCTGGTATTTTGACTCCTTTTCTCTGGCTGCATCCTCCAGGTAGCTGCTTTTTTCATAGCGGACAGTGATGTCGACTATAAAAGCCCGTCCCTCATTCGCATTTACGACGAGGTCGGGTTTGTGCAGCTGCCCCTGGTGGTGTTGCCTTGGCTCATCCGCCACCTGCCACTTCGCGGCCACTCTATCTCGGACGAAGTTCTTGATTTCGTCGTGCCGTTTCATTCTGTCTCCTTTTGTGTTGACGCACTAACCGAGTATATGCGGTAGGTTCTCGTCCCCTACCCCGCATTCACGGCACTCCTTTGGGAGTCTGGCGTTTTTAGGATCCCTCCTCAGGGCAGATCTTGTTGCCGCCGCGTTGGTTCTGAGCGCTATCAGATTACTGACTTGCGCTGGCTTGAGGAGGTTCCTATTCCTAAGATAGAAGTTGGCAACGGGGTCCTGGGCAAAAGCGTTAACGCTTTCTCCCTGCGCTATATTATTTTGTCATTTCTTTAGGTACCCCGTTTTCAATCTGTTCTTATACAAGTCGAGGTCCTCGAGCGAGACTGGCCAGTTCATTCGTAGTAATTTAGCGAATCTTGCCGTATCTTTGCCAGTTCGCTCGGACGCCATGACTCCCTGGGTGATGGCATCTGATGACATTGATGCCTTGAGGCTATTTCTTAGAGCTGCGATCAATACGAGTTTTTCTATTTCGGGGAGGCCCAGTCCCCCCGATTTAGCTGGTGTATAGAAAAATTCGTTACACGCTATTGCGTGTATATGCATTAGGCCTCTCACCCAGTTCTTTATCTTTCCATCCATTTCCCGCAAAGTTGTAATTGCGGGCGGCTTGCTTATCAAGCCGTATAAAAGTCGTGGCAAGAGATATGTTCTGAGCAAGTCTACTTTCTTCTGTGGTTTGAGAGAGAGCTGCTTAGTTCTTATGAGCATGTCCTCTAGGCTCTTACTCTCAAACCCGCTGCTGATACCTCGCCAAGGCGTCATCCTTGCCCCGAGATAACGTAGAGCTTGCTCTGGCTCTGCACCCGGTATTCTTTGTCCTTCCAGTATTATTTCCGGGTGCTATATGGTATAAGTCTTGTTTTTTGCCACATACTCGATTGCCACTCACTTTCCAGGCGACAGCTTCATGCCAAGCCCAGCTAGATATTTATGCGCAATTTCGAATTGCGTCTTTGCTTCACCGCTGTCTTTGGCCAAGAATACCGTGTCATCAGCGAAGGCCAGGGCCGCTATCTTCTGACCTCCATCGACCATTATTCCATCAGACTTCTCTTGTATCTCCTCCAGCATGGGCTCGATTGCCAAATTGAATAGTAGTGGCGAGAGGGGATCCCCTTGCTTGACCCCACGTTGCAACTTTATCTGTACATCTCCGCCAGCTCCTCGTATGGTAGTTGTACAGCCTGTGTACATATCGGAGATGTACCTCGCCACTTTTTCCGGCACCCCCTTTCGTATGAGGGCTGGCTTTATCGCTGAGTGTGGTATGGTGTCGAAGGCTTTCTCGAGGTCACCTATACCTATCACTCCGCCGCTCCTCTTGGCTGATCTTAGAGCCTCATTCAAGGCCCGAGTGTTCACAAAGCAGCCGTTTTCATTGGTAAATCCTTTCTGCAGGGAGCATTGTTGGATCACACTTCGTAATCGTGTGTTCAGCAAACTCGAAAAAATCCTGTCTAATATAGACCCGATCGTGAGAGGCCGCCAATTCTTCACGTCTTTTCGATCCCTACCCACTTTAGGGATCAACGTAGTGCGGTTTCCTCTCCACGATGTTGGGTAGTGCTCCTTTAGCAGAAGGAGGTTGTAATATTTTGCCAAAATATTACAGGCATGCTTTGTCAATAGGTGTGCCTTTTTCACCCCATCCCGGCCCGCAGCTGTTTGTGCGTCCAGTCTCTTAACTCTATTCCTTAGTTCTTGCACAGTGATGGGGTGAAGTATGTCGCCAACTTTTTCTCTTCTAAGCCGTTTCCTGCATTCACAATGCCTGTCGCCTCCGGCCCCTTCTGCCCCCACAAGTAATTGTATAGGGCTCTTATCTCTTCGCTTCTTAGAGGTTCATTCTTTTGTACGAGCGGCAGGTCATTGGTTACCACTATTTCTGCCAGCTTTTTGAGACACTCGTTGTACAGGTCCTGGCATCTCGAGTAGAAGTACCTGCGCTTTTGCGCTCTTGTTGGTTCCTTTCTCTTGTTTTACCTCTTGTTTTGCCTTCTACTCGAGCTGCCTTCTGTGCCATCCTTGATACTGTCGAGCAAGGTCTTCGTTATGGCCTTCTCGAGCTCATCGAGATGCGCCCCGTCGCATTCGATGGCCGAGGCAGATAGAATTTTGCCATGTATCTCTCTCCATTTCTCTACCAGACCCTCCTCGCTTTCCGTCAATTGTTCTCGCAGGTTACGGCGCCATTGGTGGATATCCTCAGCGTCTATTGAACAGACGGGAGGGGTTCGAAGCGTCCCCCTTACCGCCTCCTCAGTCTCCACAGCCTCGCTCGCGTCCGGCGTACCTTCGGCAGTGCGGGCTATGGGAGTGGGTATCGCCTCCGGCGTCCCGATGGCACCTTCTCGCTCGTCGACGCTGAGGCCTCGCTCCTCGGTTTCATCGCCATATGCGTTCGCGATTCTTTCTTCCTCCTCGCACTCGTCGTTACGGTGTACGCCCACCTCTTCGACAGCGTCCTCAACAACTTCGTCGGAGGAGGATGATTCTTTTTCATTATTCGCTGGCAATGGCGATGATGATGTTGACGATGATGGTGATGAGGATGAGCTGCTTGGCGGTTTTCTCCTCCTTATGTCGCTTATCTGTTTGCATGTGAGTCTAGGAAACTTTTGTCTTATTTTGTCATTTATTCTCTTGTCGTTCCCTAGCTCCTTGTTCATCCTCATTATCTCCTTAAATTCCAACTCGTTTACAAGCGACGGCAATCTCCCTTTGCGCCCGGTTGATGCCTGTGCCGCTTGTTTGCGCTTTTCATTGCGCTCTTTTGGGTGCTCAATCCGGTCGTGCTGCCCCAAGCCTATTTTTGTCCCAAAGGACCGAGGACAGGACTGGCACTTGTATGGCAGCTCAAGGGGCTGCGTGGCCTGCCCCTTGCAGTTTTCCTTCTTGCTGTTGTGGATTACAAGCCCGTGGGCGGTCTTGAATGGTTTTCCACAATCCTTACACTGCCAGGTACATTTTGTGTTGATGTGCTCGGAGCTCATATGCTTCTCGAGTTCCTTTGCGCTTAGGCAAATTAATTACAGTCCTCGATGCAGGCATTTTGGGCATACAATTTGCTCTCTGGCAGTTGTAATGATTGTGGTTTCCTCCAGTTCCCACACCCTGGAGGGACCAGCTTCGCACGGGCTCGCACGAACGGATTCGGCGCCCTCTTCGACTCTTTCCAATCCCGTCTCTGGTGTAGCCACTTCCGCTATTAAGTTGCGACAGGCATCGACGCTCTGCGCTCGCGTCTGCCTCTGGTTGCTCGTGATGTCTACTACTCCATTCAGATCGACACTTCTTGCGCACGTCGACCTTTTAATGGCTACCCTGGTGGAGCTTGTTGGTGTTGCTCCACCAGCCACGTGTGCTGTTTCCTCGTGGTTTATATTGCGAACGCTCGTTGTTGTTGCGTTCGCTGTCACCCTCTTACTCCGGGTCCTTGCGGCGACCCCTCTCCGACCGCTTGCGCCTTCGGGACATAACTCGCCCTCGACCGCATCGGGCCGCGGTGTTTCCGATGCACCCGAATCCGAGGCTTGGCGCATATTTGTTCTTTTCATATTTAGAATTAGAGTACTGATAATCATTGGTGCGTCGATGTTCGTACACCTCCTTCCTCATTGGTTTCTCACACCATAGATCTTCACGCACTTCCTATTCTGGCTCATGGAGCCATGACGTTCCTTCCTTCTTTGCAAGTCTTGCTCGCTTGCGTGCGGTGTGATGGGCGCGTGTGTTGTCGTCTTGGCTTAATTTGCCATGACTCGCCCAGATGGGTTTCTAAGGAGCGTGCTAGGTATGCTTGCTCCCCTAGCTACAATGCGTATTTGTCTATGCGTATGTTTGCTCTAAGGATGGGCTTTTCCATAGTTTGCACCTTGATTCTGTTATGGTGCTTTGGGAATTCCCCATACGCATTGCTTTGCATGAATGGTTTTTACCGGGGGTTCCCCATACGCATTGCTTTGCAAGCTATGGTGTTGAAATGACAAACAACATATGCATTGCTTTGCTGGTATGATCTTATAGGAACCCCCATACGCATTGCTTTGCAGAGCTATGGTTTTCAAGGGATTCCTCATACGCATTGCTTTCGAAAGCTATGGTGTTTTCAGAGACCCCATACGCATTGCTTCCAGACCACGCGCATTGCTTTGCGGTTGGGCACCGCAAAAAGTTTACGAGTGTCCATACGCATTGCTTTGCGCGCGCGGAATGAGATGGTGGTATTGCTCCTTGTCCGCCCATCTGAAAAATCGTTTAAAGCAATTTTTCGGGAAGCAGGCAAGCCCGGTCCCCAGTACTACTCGCTCTATACCATAAGCAGTTTTTACAGGAACCTTTTCTTTGCTCGATCTTATGAACTGATAAGCCAGAGCCCTGTTTGCCGTTTACAAGTAAACGTTGCCCAACTCTCACCCTTCCGAAGACTTCTGGGAGGTGGGGTTGGCACATGGTAGCCAAGATGTTATGCGCACGTTACTAATTAGATGACGAGGCATTTGGCTATCCTGTGTCGCAACTATCAAGTGTAGTGGACGTATTTCCCAGGTGCGAGTCGCCTATAGGAAGAAAATAAAAAAGAAAAAAGAAAGAATTAAAAGAAATTAAAAAAATTTTAAAATTAGGTTGTCTCTTGTCCAAGTTTATGTTCTCATTCCACCAGAGCCATCATAAACTTGCTTTAAGCAGCAGCTTGTAAAGCATCTCCTTCTAACATCGCCAACTACCAGGAGACCTGTGCCCTGGGCAAGGAAAAATTAGTCAACGGAGTATCTTCCCGAAAAGTGGTTCTCGGCCACTGACAGGGTCAATGTTACCGGGGAAAGCCGCGTGGAGGCGACCACCCCAGCACCGCATCGGGCGCCAGCTCCGCCGCCAATGATTCCCG
>JAWWEQ010050540.1:0-11453 GCA_035583055.1 Torymus tubicola
TATTATTGCAGTGTCATCTGCAAATGATATTATTGTTTCATCTGGTAAAGTTTTAAACATGTCGTTGATGTAAATAAGAAATAGCAATGGTTCTAATATAGTACCTTGAGGTACTCCTGTTCCTATTTTATCATAATTGCTGTTAAAATTGTTGACTTTAACTCTTTGTTTCCTGTTTGTCAAATAGCTTTCGAATAGGTTATGTGCCTTTCCTCTAATACCATAGTTGTTTAATTTGTTTAGTAGTATTTTGTGGTCAACTGTGTCGAAAGCCTTGGCAAGACCTAGGAAGGTGACAGCTATGGGTTTCGTTTCGTCGAGCTGGCTGTATATTAGATTATTTATGTGATTAAGTGCATATTTTGTGCTTTTATTCTTTCTGAAACCAAATTACTTTTCTGAAAATATATTGTTTTTTTCCAGGAAACTTAGTAGTCTTTTATGTAATAATTTTTCAAATATTTTTGCTATATTGGAAATTAATGATATTGGTCTGTAGTTACTTGATAGGTGTTTTTCTTTTCCCTTGTGAATTGGTATTATTTTTGCAACTTTCAGCGCCTCCGGCCATATTCCGTTTTCCAAGCATGTGTTAAAAACGTTTGCTAGTGATAGGCTTATTTCATTTTGTAGTGTTTTTAAGACTTAAGACACTTATATTTCATTAATATTAACAGAAATTAATACTTATATAATATTATTCATTGAAATTCGTTATTATCTTAATTACGTTTTCATGTATTTTCAAACACTTAAGTAAGAAAGTGAAAACCCAATTACTATAAATTTTAATTATATCGTAACACTTAATCTGGAAGGGCTCATTCGAAAGACCTTGCCTCTAACGAGGCAGCTGTACGACATCAGGTGCCAACGTACACAACCCTCGCTTACGACGCCTACTCCAAACAAGCTAATGATGGCTCTGCGTTTTTCTCGTCTTCGTCAAATCCTTCGATTTATCATTGGAAATTAATTAAAGAAGCCTGCGAGCAACAACAAGAAAACGCAAACAAGACTATCGCTCCTCAATTGCTCGTCGATCAATCACTCCTCGTCGAGGCTTTATCGCGACTTTAAATTTTCGCATCCAGTTCCCGAAACCGAGTATCATTCATTACGCGCTGCGGAGAAAGGCAATAAGAATGCGAGTGAGAGTAAGACAATGACAGACAGAAGAAACGGCGAACGTTTATACGGCGCGAATTACCTACGCTCGCGCTAAATTGAAACAAATCTTCGGCTTCCGTACAAGACGTAAGAAGAAAGTTATGGTCCGAGTGCGTCGGCGCGCAAGACCGTGGAATAGACGATGGATGAGGAAACGAGGGGAAGAGAGAGAGAGAGAGAGAGAGAGAGAGAGAGAGAGATGGAGAGTGAGAAACGGAAAAAAGGACAAAGACTTAGACAGAGACAGTGAAAACGAAAAAGTCGCGAAGAAACGAAATGGAGTGAAATGGTAAAACCAGCAGATTACGTAGCCAAAAAGAGATTAAGAGAAGCAGCCGTGGTGTTTAAAATAAAAATGGGATAAGAAGGATTGGGGTAGGTGGAACGGGCTAGGGCAAGTTTTAAAGTGAACGTTTGTTGAAGGGGTGAAAATGACAAATTGACACATTAGCCGTGAAAAATTCTCTGCTCCCACTTTGGATTTGTCGACTTATAGTTGTTTTATTTTTGACCAAGACTACACTTCGAAATTGTTCCCCTTTCTCTCCCTCTCTTTCTCTCCTTCTCTTCTTCACCTTCTCTTCCTCTCATTATCTCTGTTCCTGAGAATTTAAACCACGTTTGTTCAATAACTGTTGTCCCTTTTTGTTTCCAAAGAAATTAAAACCTATCATAAAGAACATACATTCGCGAATAAAATTTTTTAAATTTAGTATTCATCTGATGATCTTCATCTGACTTTTTTCATACAATAACACTTAATACAATTATTATAACGGTACTGGCACACCATGATAATCATCAGTTTTCATAATGTTTACAATCGAGCCAAAGTGTTTTGTATAACTTTATTACAAAAATCGAAACATTTGTAAATTTATTCCTTATTAAACTTTAGAATCTAATTTTTACGTTAATCGCATGTGCTCAAAACAATGAAAAAATTATTGTGGGTCCGTTGCCTTCCTGGTAATTTTATACGCTGCTTCTGCCGGTCACGAATATCATAGAAAATGTCAAAAAATTCGATACAAATTAAAAAACGAAGAAATGGCTTTAAATCAATTTGGATATTATAATATCGAAAAATGATGTTTATCTTACCTATAAAAAACGATTTACAAAAATATATTCAGTTTGTTTAAGATCGTCTCATTAACAACGTCATTTACCTCTCTCCTATAAAGAATATTCAATTAAAAGTAATAATAATGTGATATACTGTTTTATTTCTTATTCTACATTATTGTCCTTTCACCTTTAGAATAGTAATAGTAATTTTTAAACACCAAGAAGTGTTTTTGTTATTCACAATTCTGTTGGGTAAGTGGAAAAACATACACATCGGATTCTATTTTCAACAGTGAAATACTCTATAAGTTTAAATTAAAGCACAAATTTCCGACACTTGTTGGAAAAGTAGAAAATTCAAAGTTGAATTGGAAAAATACACAACATTATAAATACTCAAATGGTGTAAATAGTTAACCTCAGTATAATAGAAAGCTAGAACTCTGCTTTGTATTTATATTTAGTAAATGTTATAAATGAAAGTATAGTTCCAACGGTAAATGAGTTGGGTTCATCCTACAGACTAAATAAACAAATCAGTCAAAACTCGATTATTAATATAAAAATAAATGAAAAACTAACTAATTTTGTAGTTAATCCGTACTAAAATATTAATAGTTTTTGGCATGCATTAAGAGTAAGCAACTCCTCACTTATTCATATTTAGAGAAATACTTGAGTAGATCTGTTACAAAAATATTATTATTAAATCCAAGATACACGGTTGACTCTTGTTTGGTTCTGATCCATCTATAAAAGGGAGATTGCGATAGTATCGAATTGAAACTCTACTAGAGCCAATTCAGAGCGTTATCAAAAAATTCATTGGTGAATGCAACAGAAAGATACAACAAGATACAACGGAAAGAGAAAAAAACAAAGCGAATGAAACGAACTTAGAGGAATGGAAACGGGCCTGCAGTGGTAGAAGTAGCTAACTTCACTTTATTGACTTTATTATTTGTGATTAGCAAATATATGAAATATATTAGGAAACGGCCACAATGACATGCCAGAATATATCATCATGCTATTCTATCCGCTCTCTTATACTATATAATATATACTCCCTTTTATAGATGGATATTTCTTTATTCCAAAATACACTATTTACTAAATTTATGTTTGATCTACCACAACAAAATAATCCACGCGCGCGGTACGATTTTCTAATATACAATGTATAAAAAACGATATCTCAGAATTCGAAGAAAATCTATTTTTCATGAAAATCTATTTTATATATAAATATACAAACATCGAATACTAGTAAATTTTTTTCGTTTTTTTTTATATTGAATTAATGTTTTTAAAGTCACGTTAAAGTTTACAATTTTAGCAATTTTGATGAATTAACAACTCCCCGGAGAAGTATTTTTCACGATCGACATACTAATATTATTTTTTTGTAAAATTTCCTGAGTTTCTCAATAAAAATATTTTCAGAGCCGTACTATCTCTACCATGAAATTCATGGAAATACTTTTTTATTATATAAAAGTGTCCGTATGTGTCCCAAAATGATTAACGACCGTTTTTGGTTCTAAAAAAATCTGTCAGCTTTGGGCGAATCTGAAAAAAATATAGTAAAGTTCTACGGAAAATTACAAGAAAGAATATAAGATATTTCCAATTTTCGCTAACTTTTTGAGCTGAAAATTAATCAAAATTAATATTAAGATTGAATTCATCATTGATTAAGTAGTAATCAGTGAAGTAAAAGTGAAGAAGAAATAAAGCTATTAGTAAAGTAATCAGATAAAGTGAAAGTAACGTAAAAGTACGTGCCTTCTTCGACGTATTAGCTATAAGATATATATTTGTATTTCTTTGTTCTGAATTTCAGTTTTAGTAAGGATAAACGTTAATGTTGAGGATAAATTTTGTAATTTAACAGTGAAATTATATTTATGTATATAATTAAACGGCGAATTTCAGGGGCTTAATATTGCATTTTCTTTGCTCAACTTTTATAAATTTGTAAGAAATAAATATTCTTCAGTTCTGAGAACAGCTAATGAAATTTTATTTTCTTCATCGCTGTTTTCTCTTTTTAAAATAAAATTTAAGTTTCTAAAATAACGTGATTATAGTATTTTAAAAAGAGGCTTCAAGTGTTACATTCGAAAGAAATGAAGTTTTTTATTACTAGACTTTAATATTGCAGGTTTTTTCATATTTCAACATCCGAAAACATTTCAAAATACAACTGAAGCTAACATTCAGTGACCTCATCTTCTTATAGTGAGAGTTCTTTTTTAGAATAAATAGAAAGGAAAAAAACAATTTAATCATTTTAGTAAATGGGAATATGCAACCTTAAGGTTTACAGTATACAATTACGTATTTGTTATAGACCTTTTTGATTTATACTTATAAGATTTTCTCTACAAAAACAATTTTACAAAACTTTTTGCTAATAAATAATATTGTTTACTATGGCACATAAAAGTAACTTTATATTAATCGTAAAAGTATCAGGCTAACCTCCCTTCGATTCAAGGCGCTCTTCTCGCACGCAGCAGCGAAACTCGTAAAACAAAAAATGACTTCGCAGCCGCAGGGACGGATCTAGATAACTTTTTTTTTATATCGCCCGCACGCTCCATTTATTTCGAGTCGCGATTGTGTGCTCTCTATACGTTCCACGCCAGCTTGACTTTGCAACGTTCGACTCGCAACGTTTTGCTTGCTCTTTTGAGAAATGGGAGAAGAGGGATCGAAATGGAGAATGCTAAGCAATCTTATTTACAAGCTTAAGGTGTCTTCTATACTATGTCTGAGAAAGGGAGAGAGACGAAGAGAAACAAATAGGAGGCATGAAAGGAATAGAGAAAGAGTGGAATCGGCATTTTCCAGTGTCAAAAACTTTTGCATTTTCGATGCTCTTATACGATGAAACTTTTGTTTTCCAATAGAGAAGAAGATATAAAAGAAAGAAGATGATAAAACTAAAAGAAGATAAGAAAGCAAAAAACAGTAATGGAATGCGTTGTAAGAAAAAAAAATAAAATAAAATTAAAAATATGAAGTAAAGAAATTGTGATAATACGAGAAAGAAATGCTGTGAAACATAAATATAAATATCAGTAGTATAATTAACTTTTGTTTTATAACTGTGTAAACTAATTATCCATCTTCATTTTAGGAGCAATAAAATTTATCCAAATTAAACATATTTTATATGTGCTCTGTAAAATGATGCCACTTTTATTGACTGAACAAAAGGATTACATAAACAGATATAAATGGCTTGACTTCAAATATCGTTTCATTAAAAAATATTAGTTTTTCAAAAAATCATAATCAACAAAGATAGCCTAAGGAGAGAGTTAATAATATGACTAATGATAACGATCAAATTGTTTAAATATAAAGTCAAATTTGCCACTATGCTTTGACACTATATTTATTGTTTACAATATCTTGAAAATTTTAAATAGCTTTTTCCTATCAATCTTTATAATCTCTTTATTCGTTTTCGTATTATAAATTTTTGTGACAGTCAATGGAAGAGACATCATTTATGCAGAAATCAAACGTATATATTTAAAATTAGATTAGTCATATCTCAAAGAAAAGGACATATTTTAAATCCGTAAAATATTCTGTAAAAAAATATGCACGAGTCAATTTATCATAAAAATACTATATCATTGTATAAAACGAATCTGGGAATTTCAACATCAACTTATTTTTCTTGGTGTTAAACGTAAATTTTATACATTGGTCGAATTATATTTTTACCTCTTCTCAGCTAATTTTAATCTGCAATGCCACTATACATAAGATTGCCTTAAACAAGGCAGTTTATATACACACGTTCTTAGAACTTCAATATCAATACTAATCAATATAATCTGACTGAAATTCAAGCAAATTGACGTAAAATAAAATTCTGCTATCTAAATAAGCATTTAGTGCTATCGAAATTGGCGTCGTTTTACCGGCAATCCCATCATTACCTGTACATTCGAAATCCAATAAACGTAAAATACTCGTAAGCTGACTTCGGCCATACGACAGATAGCAAAAGACAATCTACAAACGCAAGACCGTGTAAAACAGGAGGCACGCAGCACGGAAATAGAGAAAAAAGAAAAGCGACGAAATTAACTTATATCCCAAAGTTTTCCTAGCACCCCCCTCCCCTCACTTTTTCTTTCTCTCAATCGCTCCGCGTAACTGTACGCGTGGAGAGAGATTCTTTTCCCTCCTCGCGAAATGGATTGCCGTATCGCTCGCTTTGTTCTACGTTGCAACGTCGCACGCGTCGTTTTTCCCCTTTCTGTATCGAGCGTCCGTCTTCTCCCCGCGCTCTACGAAAAATACAGCCGTGAAAACTTTTCTCTCCCATTTCGAAACCTTTTTTCGCTCTTCTTTTCTCCTATCTTTTTGGGAGGAGTAAGGCACGTTACCGATGATTCGCCTTCGGCTAACTATGAGTAATGTTGTTTAAGCAACTGACCACTCGGAAAACATTGAAAACTTACGGCGCACCCTTGCGCCAGCACAAGTCGCAGTTTTACTTTTTAGTTACGCCCTGAAGTGAGTTCGTTATTTTTTGGAGTTTGCTTCCTGCTCTGCTTTTGTTTCCGAGCTTCAAGGGAGTTTCACAAAACATCTGTCGCCCCGAGGAGTTGTCGCTGAGTGAAAAGAGTATGACTGGTTTGTACTTGGACTCTAGAGGAGGGTGAATATTTTCTTGAAAATTAGTTATAAGAAAGTTTAACATTTTCTATAAAGTTTGATAAAATAAAAAGATACTTGATACTTTATCCTTTTTTGAATAATAACAAACCATAGTATAATGCCTCATTTCCAGCAACTGGTTTGATGAATCATGCGATAAATTAGTGTATTATGTGATAGCAACTATAACGTTTGTACGTTCGTTCAATTTTAAAACAAACAATGAGTATTGAAATGAAAAAATAGTACGCCTATGAGAAAATACGAAATTCCGAGTTTAATTTCAGAATCATAAATAATCTAATATGTATAAGAAGCAATCAGCAAATCAATACAATAAAAGATAAAAGTATGAAAGCTATTGAAGAAGCAATAAAGCATTGTTCTGGAATTTCCTGTGTATACATACATTACCGTTAAGTAATGCATGGCAAGCAAAAATTTGAAGCCGATACTAGAGAATATAAAATGCGAATCGAATTTTTTTACGGCCGAAAATTCCTTCCGCGCGCGTCAGTGCATATCGAACGAGAAAGAAGTTTTTCTCGTGATATTGCTCCTAGAAACACATACAGACGAACGAGGTCTAACATGCAATGTATACATAGTAACAAGCGATCGCGCGCATAATTCATGCTTTACGACTTTTCCACGGGTAGAAAAAGGAGCGCACGTGGTCGACTTTCGTTATGAAACCGAAGGCATTTCAAAGTTGTACGAGGTTGGCGGATTTTAGCACGCCGGATGATCCGAAAACGCGATAAGAACAGGGAAACGATACTCTGGAGGACTTTGGTGAGCGGTACCTGCGAGAGGAGAAAAAAGAAGGCCGAAAGCTGGAAAATGAAATTCATGAAAGAAAAATGCAACGGAATAAAACACACTCAGGCGGACGCTAGTTTCGCTACAATGGGAAACTTTCGCACCCGTGGCTCCGTGTATATGCCAACTCGAAGAAACTTGGTTTTCCGTGTTGTATGCTTATATTTGGTAAGTGTGTATGTATGTCTGTTGCGAGTGTATGCATGATTCTGATTACATAGTAACAGAACAAAAGAAATTACTAGATAATGGAAAATCAAGACATGAATCTTTCGGATATGAGTGAAAGATCTGCATTATTGGGTATTTAAAGTAACAACTTGTTAAATTGTTAATTATTTATCTTAGATTTCTATTGCATGTTGTCTTTTACAAAATACGTAAATTTAAAACTTTTACTTTGTGTTATGGCTAGAACACAATACACATTATAATTTCTGAATAATATATCTTAAAATTAGGAACATCGAGCTATAAAAACTAAAACACTACTTATGTAAGTATGTTCTATATTCAATATCTTTTGAGCTAGATCTTAATCCTATTTACGCATCTAAACGTAAAATCAATTTGTCATCAAAAAGTTTCAAAGAGGGTATTAAGGAAATTAACCTAAATATTATAGATAACTTAAATAATTTACTAGAAAAACCAAAACAGGTGATTCATAATGGGTCTAAAGTCTTTTTATTAATCATATTTATTTATTTTCATCAATATTTTCAAGAAATTTTTATAAAAAAGAGACATTAAAATAATAACATTTTGTCATTTATCATTTAACTAAAATAAAATTTCGTTTGACAAATTATTAGCAAACCTATCGTACCTTCGTATAGATTGAAGTGAAAGTTCACTAATTTGACTTGATTCTCCATTTTATTATTACCGTTTTCTGGCACTGGATAATAAAAAAATTGAATTCCTCCTATTAGTGATCGATGAATCAATAAATACCTTTCACGCATAGCATCAGTAATTGAAGTGAAATGCAATAATGTAAAATTTTTTTTTATGTATTAATATAAGTATATAATTTTAGCAAACAGTATATTACTAGAAGAAGTCAATATCCTCTTTTATGTTCAATAGTAAGCTATTAGATAATATAAAATGCAATATTTATGCCACTGCATATTAAAAAATACGAATTTTTAAAAATAAAAGAAAAAATTATGAAACATGAACATTTGTAAAAACGCCAAGATATCCTGAAGACTAAGGAACTCGATAAAATAGACAAAGAGAAGAACTTCTACAAGCCATACTTACAACCCTTTAAAAACCAAGCACCGGCAGTCAACTTTCATGCGTTGCGTGTGTGCACTGGCACTCGCGAGATACAAATGCGCCCTCGAAAGAAGCGAACAATCCTCCGATCTTTCTCCCCCATATCCTTCCTCAACTCATTGTTTTACGTAGTGGATCCTCGCCTTTAAAGCGCGACGGACCGAGGCAAAATCCCAGCGCCCCTCTCTTTAAGTCAAATCGCTGGGTTTCGTGCAAACATATAACTCAACGTCGAGACTCTCCGCGTGCGCACGAGTATCATTTTTACAAGCTCCATTTCGCGCGTTTGCCTTTCTTAAAGCACACCGTCGTCGCAATGCGCGTACTCGAATGAGTAGGTGTATATACATATATATATATATATATATATATACTGTTGAATGTTCAGATCGTATTCTTATCTTCCACTAACTCTCCTGGGCTATATTTTTGTTATCCCCTTCGCTGCCCTTTTCGTTTCTTTGAAATACCCTTGAATAAACAGAGCGCAAGTCTTTCTTCAATTACCATATGAGCACATCAACAAAGCAAAATTGAATTTACGTAGATCACGCCAACTGTATTTGTAAACAATGTTATTAAGATTCTTCTTCTTAAAGTTAAAGATCATAGTGCTTCATATGAATTCTTCAGTGCAATTTCAAATACGGTGTAAAAAGTTCTAAAAGGATGATATTTATACAAGTATACAAGTTGTTTGCCCTACGTGATCCGTGCCCGATGCTTTAATGCCAACGTTAAATTCATATGAGTATTCTATTGAATGTACCTTTTACGTAGTATATTATGTTTAAGCTAATCTGTCAAGATAAATTTAAGCTAATAAAGCTTATCTTACTTAAGTTTTTAGTCTTTCTTAAACATTAGTACAAAATGTATTCTGCGTTTTTGTTTGGCTCACTAGTCGAGGTTAGACTTCCGGACTTTTTTCGAAAATAAAAATAATAATGTCCATAGCTTCACTGTTTTGTACTTTAGAGTCTAATAATGCAGCTTTCTTCATATTTTTACATCCAAAAATTTATTTCAAAGTTTCAGCCGAATTCGTGGTCTGCAGATCCATGGAGATCTGATCATAGATTAACTTGAGCTCGAAAATTTATTAAGGGGGTCTTACACCTATAAATTTGGAAAAAAATCAATATTTTTTTTATTTAATTTTTCGATTCTATATATTATTCTAAACTTCTAAAAAAAGTTTGAGTGACATTTTTGCAAAATTAGAGAAGATATAAGCAAAAATGTCAATAAACTTCTATAGGACCGTACCACCAGTTTCAACCAATTAGGTTTTTATCGCAAATGTAAGCTAAATCAAGAACCAATTTTTTACAATCAATTTTACGGTTAAAAGAAAGAAACTTAATATTTTAAAATGTTAGTTTAAAATTTATAAAAATAATTTTTTAATGAATTTTTAACAAAAAAATACCTCAAAAAAGAGTTTTATTAGATATCAAACTGAGAAAATACGTTAATTGATTTAATGTAAATATATTTTATATACATATATACGTAATTTAAACACATATGAAATTTTAAATGATATTTGTAAACTCAAATCGCGCGCTCGAGCGCGAACGAGTTAGTAAAAAGTTTGAAAGACGCCGCTGCAAGGCGTGAGGCGCCACGAACATGCTGATCGCTGCCTCGGGTGCCCTGTGCGGCCACATGTTTTTATTTTGATGTGTCATTTCGCGTTAAGTAGTTTTATTCAACCAAGCTGTACCTTGTGTTTACCCAAAATTTCAACCAACTGGATGTATATCAGACCTATTTCAAAATATATGTAGCGCGGTCGTCCTAAGGCTCTTCCATACTTGCCTTCGGAGCGCGCCCACGCTCCTGGATAAGTATAAATTAACAGAAAAAATATTAAATTTCTATAAAGCATAGATACTTTGTGGAAATTTCTTTTTCAGAGTTCCAGAAATTATTGTTAGATTCAGATAGCTACAGGAAGAGGCTACATCAAGGAGTCAATCAGACGGACTAATTATCATGAAGTATCATAAAATCATCTGAAAGATTAAACGCTGTACAAGCTGTATGTACCACTAGTTGCGATAACTCTTATGTTGTAAGTTGCATATTTATAACTTTTTTCTTTATTTATTAATAATAATAATTAATAATAATAATAATAATTAATAATAATAATAATAATTAATAATAATAATAATAATAATAATAATAATAATAATAATAATAATAATTAATAATAATAATAATTAATAATAATAATAATAATTAAAGTAATAAAATATTTATTACTTTCTTTTCACTATCAAGCATTTTTCATAATCAGCATGAAATTTCTCTTGTAGTGACTAAAATTTTCTTCGGATATCCAATATATTAAAGATTTTTTATTCTTCTTTATATAATTTGCTTTCATAGTATTAGAG
>JAWWEQ010050541.1:0-11453 GCA_035583055.1 Torymus tubicola
ATAGCGAACAAACGTCTACATATTTTATCTTTTCGCCATCTTGACAATTAAACACTTTGACTGTATTACCTGTACGATCACCAAAAAAAGCGTCTCGTGGATCCAAGGGTTTCTGATTTTCGTCATTCTTGCACTCTTGTATAAAGTGTTAATGCTCGGAACTTTGAGGAATTGGATTTTGAAAAATAGACTCCCATATCTCGATCAATTCATAGTTAAGTTCTTTAATTGTTTTACTAATTGTTAAAGTTCTCTCAAGTCTGGCATCCATTGATTCACCGGTCGCTAAAAATACATCTGGATTTATCCTGTAACAACGGCTGCAACCGTACCAAAAACATCGATGACATTGCAATACAAGTCCTTTGTCATTTTCTCCATCTTGCGGTGAGCTGTAGCCATCAACGCGAATACCGATTTCGGGTAATCTTCTCTTGCGACATCGTCCAACGTGCTCGATGGGTCTTTAGAGTATGTGTTTCTCCATCCATGATAACCAACACAAAGCTATTTTTGATTGATTACCAGTCCTTCTGTAAATCGTGTGGTCACAACACACCTATTTGATCTTTTTTCAAAAAAGTTTTTCTGAAGACACGCATGCAAGAAGACGCTATGGTCGTACATTCAACAAAAGGATCTACATTGTATTTCAGAAAATTTTTTCGAAATGCCAAACATGCTAATCTCAAGATTGTGACGTCTTGCTTGCAGTGTTTTTCAATTTCTCGCTGAAAATTGAAGGTATATCCATGCGCAGTTTGATCATTGTACCATACCAAGAATTTTACTCTTTCTTTACCATCCATAGAATCTGGAGAATAGACATTCAATGGCGGAAGCGGTCCCTCATACGTCTCGTTTTGAGGTGAGTTGAATAGGTGTGGAAAAATACCTTTTCCAACTTCTTGTAAGCCATACGCTTTCGGTAGTCTGCACGAGTGATATCTTCGAAACCTTCATGTATTAGAGAAACATGTTTTATGTCATAGAGTGACACCTTTTAAACTATTATTTCATAAAGTGTCTCCTTTTAAGCTTTTATGACATACAGTAGCATCTTTTATATCAAAGAGTGATACCTTTGGTGTGATAGAGTGACACCTTTCGAACTTTTATGTCATAGAGTGACAGCTTTTGAACTTTTATGGCATAGAGTAACACTTTTAATCTTTTATGTCATAGAGTGACTCATTTAAAGGTTTATGTTCTTTTAATCTTTCAAGGTGTTGAAAAGCGACAGCTTTTAATCATTTATTTTATAGACTAACACTTTTTATATCATAGAATGCACATTTTAAATTTTAATGTCATAGAATGGCACCTTCTAATCATTAAGGTCATAGAGTAACAATTTATTTCTCATAGAGTAGCACCTTTTAAACTTTTATTTCGTAGAGTGACATCTTTGATACTTTTATGTCATGTAGTAATACCTTTGTGACAAAGAGATGCCACTTTTTATCTTAGATGTCATTATGTGATACGACTTTACGCCTTAGAATGATTCGTCATCGAGTATTTTTTTATGCAGGAAAGACGTCGTTCACGTAACAAGGTGATATTTTTTAAAATGAAGTAACACCTTCTACTACTACTATCTTTATGTCATAGAAAGACATCCATTGCTACATACATATCATAGAGTGCTGTAATGACCGTAAGGTAGGAGGAACAGGACTACTCTTTAACACAAACGTGTCACTCCATGACATAAAATATGTTACTCAATGACATAACCGTTCAAGAGGTGTTACTCTTTGTGAGAGGTCAAATATGTCACTCGTCAACACAAAAGAACTCTATGACATAAAACGTGATATTATATAACATAAAAGTTCAAAAACTATTAGTCTTTGACAAAAAAAGGTGTTCATCAATGAAATAAGAGTTCGAAGGGAGTTACTCTTTTACACAATAGGTGACATAAAGTTCAAAAGATATTACTCTTTAATACAAAGGTGTTACTGTATGACATTAAAGGTGTCCTTCTATGACGAAAGTTGAAAAGGTGTCACTCTTCAGCATAAAAGATGTTACTCTATGACATCAAATTTTAAAAGATCTCACTCTATAACATAAACGTTCAAGAGGTGTCACTCTTTGTCATAAATGTTCAAAAGATGTCATTCTCTAGCACAAAGGTGTCACTCCATGACATAGGATTTGTTACTCTATGACATAAAATTCAAAGGGTGTTCCTTTTTAACAAAGAAAAGCGTTACTCAATGACATAAAAGTTCAAACGGTGTCACTCTTTGAAACAACGGTGTCACTCGATGTCATAAAAGGTGTTACTCTATGACGTAAAAATTCAAATGGGGTACTTTGCCACAAAAGGTGTCACACAATCACATAGAATCTATTACTGTATGACGTAAAAGTTCAAATCGTGTACTTTAACACAAAAGGTGTCACTCAATCATATAAAAGGTGTTACTCTATGACCTAAAAGTTTAGAATGTGTCACTCGAAGATATAAAAGGTGTTACTCTATGAAAAAAAAGATTAAATGGTGTCAATCTATGACATAAAAGCTTAAAAGCTGCCACTCTAATGACATAAATGATCGAAAGGTTTCACTCTATGTCATAAAAGTTTACAAGGTGTAGTAAACGGTGTTACACTATAGTATAAAAGGTGTCACTGTTTAACACAAAGTTGCTACTCTATGTCATTACAGGTGTCACTCTATAACATAAAACGTGTTACTCTATGAAATAAGAGATTAAAAGATGTAATTCCTCAACACAAAATGTGTTACTCTATGACCTAAAAGTTCAAAAGATGTCACACTTCTACACAAAACGTGTTAGTATATGTCATCAAATTTTAAAAGGTGTCACTCGTTAACAGAAAAGGTGTTACTCTATGACAGAAAAGTTCATCAGGTGTCACTTTATGACGAAAAAGCTGTTACTGTATGAAATAATAGATTACAAGGTGTCACTTTATGACAGCAAAGTTATTACTCTATGAAATAAGAGATTAAAAGGTGTCACGGTATAACATAAAACGTGTTACTGTATGACCTAAAAGTTCAGAAGGTGTGACTCTATGATATAGAAGCTTACTATATGATATAAAGGCTAAAAAGGTTTCACGCTTTAACACAATGATGTCAATCTATGACAAAATACTTCGAAAGATGTCTCTCCGCAATTCAAAATGTGTTACTCTATGACATAAAAGATCAACAGGTGTCACGCTATGACATAAACGGTTTTACTCTAAAACATAAAAGTTTAGAAGGTGTTACTCTATGACAGAAAAGCTGTCACTCTATGACATTGTTCGCGTCATTTTAAATTTTCGCGCCTTTTGTTTGTGAGTCGTTGTCCTCCCACTCCGGGATGATAACACGCGCCCTATCTAGATTCGCGCGGGATCTTTTCTCAGAACGGGAGCGCAATCGCTCTCTGTTGTTGCGGCCACCGTCGGTTTAGCTTCCATTCCTACACTACAAACATTTATTCTTTGTTGAATAAATTAGAGTCAATTCAGTTAAAGAGAATCAACAGTGTCTTTTAATTCATTCCTCCGCATCCTAATCCCTTTTTCTTCCACCGCTCACCCCATTGTGATAATAGCAAAGGCGACAACATTTTTGGTCCTTCGAGCCGGATTGGAGGTGCGAATCGGAAGTGTCGCGCGCAAGGGTCGCGATATTTCATATTTGTCAGTCAAATTCAGCAGCTCAGTATAACGCTAACTTTACGCGAAGGGCTTAGGGCGCGCGTAATTGAAACGGAGCTGCTACGAGACGTGCCGTTAGAAAAGTCCTTCGTCGCTCGTGCGTATTCTCGTGCAGTGTGGTGTGCTCGTACTTGTGACTCTCCGTCAAAGGCAACCTAACCTCTCATCAACAACCGGCGAGGATAAGTACTCATTTTTTAACAGCTGTAGCTCTCTCCGTCTGCCTGCTTCTGGCCTGGTTTTTTTTCTCTGCTAGCTTTCTACTTGCTTGCTAATTTTGCTTATCGTCATGACGAAATTAGAGTTTGTAAATGCACAGTTTGACACGATTTCTCACATCAGGAATTTAAAAAAAAATACCGATAAGAAGGGCCTTGATAATTTAACTATCGACACCCTTTCTCAAAGACTGTCCCTGCTTGAAGCATATTGGACAACCTTTGTCGAGAGCGATGACCAATTGCTTCAACACCGGGAAGCTCTCTTGGACTCTTTATACTTTGTGGATGATCTGTTTTCAGAAACCGAAGAGGCGTACATCGCTGGTAAGGTCTACCTCACCTGACGGCTGTCAACGCTGATGGGGAAGCTGAATACAACGCTACAGCCTCCTTCTGTGCAACAGAAAGATTAATGACAAGCAAGCTGATTGGGACTCATTCAAGGAACTCTTCAGCTGTATGGTGAAGGAGGTACCAACCCTCACACCAATGCTCAAGCTGCAACACTTGCTCTCTTGTTTGATAGGAGAGGCAGCCCTTCGTGTGCGCAATCTTGCATTTATTGACTCCAACTGTAAAGTGACTTGGACTGTCCTCACCAGAAGTTTTGATAATCCTCGTCTTCGGCTGGCTGTGCAGATGAACAAGCTTCTAAGTCTGAGGCCCATCACCCATAGGAGTGTTAGTGAGCTGACTCGGCTCTTAGATGTCACGCATGAGTGTAAACGTGTTTTTACCCTGCTTAGTTGCCCCATAGAACATTGGGACGATTGGTTTGTACACCTTATCGTTTCTAATTTTGATCCTAATACTCGAGAAGATTGGGAAAAAGCTCTAGAGGGATCTGAGACATTCCCAACCTTCGATCAATTGGTTGAGTTCATTGAGGCTCGTATCAAGTCCTTAAATTCATCTCAGTCCGGTCATGCAAATACTTCTTCTGCTAAACATGACAAATGCGATACCCACACTCGTTCCAAAAGTGCCAAATATATTTCAGCTCATCACACAGCTCTTAGTGGGAGTCCACGGCTGACAAAGAAGTGCCCGCTCCGCCATGGAACGCAACTACTCGGTTCGTGTAGTGTGGATAAGCGCATTAAGACGGCAGAGAAACTGCTTCCGGACATACCATGCCACTGCTAACGGCCTTCAAATTATCGCTGTCGACAGTGTCAGCAGAAGCACTACACCAGACTGCACAAGGAAGCCACTAACGCCACTGTCAACAGCTTTCTCACTCTCTATAACTCATCTACCTCAGCATAAACATCAACCTCGAAGAATACTCTGGAAGTGTCTCCTTTGGCCACGCCCCATGCTGCTTTTGTCCAGCCTTCTATTCTGGGCACAGCTCAGGTGCTGCTGCTGTCTGCTGCAGGGGACGCCTTATGCTTCAGAGCCTTGATTAATACTGGTGCCGAGGGATCATTTATTTCTGAGCAGGCTGTTTAACTTTTATGCTTGCTCAAGGCTCCATTGCAGCTCAGCATTTTAGGTATCGGTGAAAGTATACATAAGACTAACACTAGTGTTGTGCGTTTATTTATAGGGTCAGTGCTTGACCCTATAGTGCGGATGGAGACCTCAGCTGCTGTGCTATCTCGTCTGACCGCAGTCCTACCATGCTCTACGTTAAGTGTATCCAAGTGGCCACATCTATAGGGTCTGTCGCTGGCAGACCTCAAGTACCACTGTCCTACTAGTGTCGATTGCATACTTGGAGCTTGGAAACCATGAAAAACCTATGTTTTCAGATGGAACTCCATCGGTCAACGGCCAAAGCCACAAGCTGCTCGATTCTTGACTGCGCTTGAGCTGCAGCTGGTGCGTCATCGCATTATCCAGGAGGTACAGCGTCATGCGTTCTCAATCGAATTTGACGCTCTCCAGCGGCATACCGCTCTCCCAAAGTTCAGCAGTCTTCAACGCCTGCAACCGTTCTTGTGTCCCGACGAGCTATTGCGAATGGGTAGACTGCTCCAACACGCTCATCTGTCCATCGACGAGAAACATCCGATGATAATCCCACGCGAGAGCCATCTCGCTGCTCTCCTGGTACGTCACGCGCACCTCGTCACTCTGCATGGTGGACCACAGCTCAGGCACAGTTACCTGCTGCGTACATGCAGGATAATTCGCGCTCGAAGCCTAATTCGAGATGTCTGCCGCCGGTGCCCGCGGTGCATTTTCAAGGACACAAACTCGAGCAACGCATGGCCGCTTTACCTGCGCCTCGTGACTCGCCCGCTTGTCCGTTCAGCAGTACCGGGCTGGACTATGCTGGCCCCTTCGTCATTCGGACGTCCAAGGGTCGTGGACAACGCTCCATGCGTGGCTACGTAGCCATTTCTACTTGCATGGTGAACCGCGGCGTCCATCTCGAAGTGGTGTCGGATTATTCAACCGCCACCTTCCTGTTGGCCTTTCGGAGCCTTGAGGCGCGGAGAGAGCTTTGTTACATGGTATAAATTGACAACGGCACGACTTTTCAAGGCGCTGCATCTGAACTGCGTCGATTGTTTCTTCAAACATTGAACTTCAGCCAAGAGGTAGCTGCAGTAGTCGTCCCCGACAGAGTGACGTGGGCCTTCATTCCTCCTCGAGCTCCACATTTCGGCGGTTTTTGGGAGGCTGCTGTCAAGGCCTTCAAGCACTATCCTCGCCGTGTCATAGGTGAGGCCAAATTAACGTTCAAGGAATTCTCTACTTTCTGCGCACAAGTGGAAGCGTGTCTCAATTCTCGACCGCTCAGCCCGCTTAGCAGCGACACGAAGTCTTGGCCGCTCTAACCCCAGGGTATTTCCTCATCGGGGCAGCTCTTTCCTCACCCCCAGAGCCCTTCTGGAACTTCTCTGTTTCAGGTCTGCCACGGTGGAAGATTTCTATCCAGATGCGTAACCATTTTTTAAAACGCTGGCAGTGCAAGATCCTCCATCACTCATTCCAGCAGTCCAAATGGATCACCGACAATCGCTCGCTTCAGGTGGGAGATTTGGTGTTACTCACCGACGAGCAATAACCGCCACTCAAATGGCCTCTCGCTCGCATCCTTCAGCTGCACCCTGAGAACGATGGTCTTGTTCGAGTGGTCACCCTTAAGACCGCCACCACCACGCTCCAATGGCCGATAGTGAAGCTGGTGCCCTTGGCCGTCGATGAGATACTCGCAGCGACTCCACAGCCCTCACAGTTGCCGTCCACGTAGCGATTTGAAAATTATCTTACACCCGTTCTATTGTCGGTTTATTTACTGTATACACATATACACACACACATACATTCCCTCTATGTCGGTTCTTTTTTGTTATCTTCCTTTTATCTTGATTTTGACGCGCGTGGCATCAGGCGAGCGGTATGTTTCTGTCGTTTTAAATTTTCGCGACTTTTGTTTGTGAGTCGTTGTCCTCCCACTCCGCGGTGATAACACGCACCCCCTCTAAAGTCGCGGGAGGTCTTTTCTCAGAATGAGAACGCTATCACTCTCTCTTGTTGCGGCCACCGTCAGGGAAAGACCTCTCCCCAGGATCACCCTTCGATCCGCGTTATATTAGCTTCCTTTTCTACTTTACACACATTTATTCTTTGTTAAATAAATTAGAGTCAATTCAGTTAAAGAGAATCAACAGTGTCTTTTAATTCATTCCTCCGCATCCTAATCCCTTTTCCTTTCACCGCTCGCCCCATTATGATAATAGCAAAGGCGACAACAGACATAAAAGTTGTTACTCTGTCACATAAAAGTTCAAATGGTATCATTCTTTAACAAAAAGGGGGTTACTCTATGACTTAAATGTTCACGCGAGAATGAGGAAGGGGGAAGGAACGGCGGGAAACGGCTCTGCGGTGCTCTCCCGTAGGTCTCTTTTTCTGCGCCCAAGAGGTGGTGCCTCGTTTCTATGTCTAGACGGTATAAAGCCGTATATCGCCAACAGTCCCTTCCTTCATGCTGCCTCCTCAGCTTCATTATGGGAGTCTAAAATAGATAAAACAAAAATTTCTCTGACTCTGGATATTTCAAATATTTTACAAGATCTAATCTCTGACATATGAGAATGTTTGTATTGTCAAAGGCTCGGCCATTATATCAGCTTGATTTTCTTTAGACTTTATCCAGTTTTCTTCAACTCTGTTTTCCAATACACATCTCTTAATGGGGTCTTACAACTATAAATTTGGAAAAAAATCAATATTTTTTTATTTGATTTTTCGATTCTATATATTATTTTGAACTTGTAAAAGAAGTTTGAATGACATATTTGAAAAATTACCGAAGTTATAAGCAAAATGATAATAAACTTCTATAAGAACGTGCCACAGTTTCAACCAATGGGGTCTTATCACGCAAATATAAGCCATATCAAGAACCAATTTCTTACAATCAATTTTACGGTTAATAGAAAGAAACTTAATATTTTAAAATGTTAATTTCAAATTTATAAAAATAATTTTTTAATGAATTTTTAACAAAAAATACTACAAAAAAGGGTTTTGATTAGATATCAAACTGAAAAAATACGTTAATTGATTTAATGTTGATATATTTTATAGATACATACGTAATTTAAACACATACAGAAATTATAAATAAAATTTGTGAACTCAAACTTCGTACTCGAGCGCGAACGAGTTGGTAAAAAGTGTGAAAGACGCACGAAGTGACGAAAGACGCGTGCTGCAAGGCACCGCAAACATGCACTGTGATCGCTGCTTCGCAGCGTCAACTGTCAGTGTCGGCTGCTCTATGCGCCGACGTGTTTTTACTTTGGATGTGTCATGTGTTTAGGGTTATAAGTTTCATTGACATATACATTCAGCCAAGTTGTACCTTCTATACATCCAAAACTTTAACCAACAGGATATATATATTAGATAAGTATAAATTAACTGAATAAATATTAAATTTCTATAAAGCATAGATACTTTGTGGAAATTTCTTTTTCAGAGTTCAGAAATTATTGTTAGATTCAGATTGCTACTGGAAGAGGCTACATGAAGGAGTCATTCAGAAGGACTAATTATCATGAAATATGATAAAATCATTTGAAAGATTAAGAGCTGTACAAGCTGTATGTATTACTAGTTGCGATAACTCATGTAGTAAGTTGCATATTAATAAATTTTTTCTTTACTAATTAAATATTTATTACTTTCTTTTCATAATCAAGCATTTTTTATAATCAACATTAAATTTCTCTTGTAATAATTAAAATGTTCTTCGGATATCCAATATATTAAAGATTTTTTAATCTTCTTTATATGATTTGCTTTCATAATTTTAGAGTAAATTTTGAATTACTATTTTCTTTCATGTGTATGTTTTTTGTGATTTTTTAATATTTTAATCGCAGTAGCTTATTTTATTGTATCAACTGATTTACAATAATTATTTTTTACAGTTGATACCTGTTTAACCAGCCATTTCCAAGTTACATCAATGTATTGAAGATGTTTAACTTTTTAATATTGTCTGTACTGTTTGACAGCTTGAGTCTGCATAAAATATTTACTAACACTATGTTTTTATTATATCTTTCAGGAAGGACACAAAATTGGGGAGATAAAAGTAATTCATTTCAGTGATTTTATTCACATGAGGATTAAAGGCTATTTACTCAAAACGTCATGTTTTAAACTTTGGCGTAGACTTTCTCAGGCACCACTAGATGGATTTTCGTGGGGTAAAGCTTAAAATACTCGTTATACATTCAACTCTGCGTCAAAGCATCAGTTTTTGGAAAGTTTTTCTCTACGTATGTTTTTAATGCAAAAAACCATAAAAACTGAAAAAAATTAACAAAAAAATGGTTTTATGCTTTTAAAACATACTTAGAGAAAAAATTTTCAAAAATTGGAGCTTTGGCGCAGAGTTGAATGTAAAACAAGTATTTTAAGCTTTACCCCATGAAAATCCATCAAGTGGTGCCTGAGAAAGTCTACGCCGAACTTTATTTTTTGAAAAAATCATAGCTCTCATTAAAATGGGATTAGGGACCTGGATTTGATTTTTTTTAACAATACTTACTTATATTTATAATATTGCTTCCTCAAAGAGGAAGCTTTGTAATGGTGAACAAAATTTTTGAAACGAAAAATGTTTAAAAATATGTTTTAAGACTTTTAGCTCGAAAATCCGGCGTTTTTGAGCAAAAAAATTTTCGTGTCTGTATGTGTGCGTGCGTGCGTGCGTGTGTGTGTGTGCGTGTGTGTGTGTGTGTGTTTAAACAGTTTAAAACAACCTTTTTCAATTTCTTCATAAAAAAGTGGAATTTGTGTGTGTGTGTTGGCTATAACTTTTGAACAAATTTACTGATTTACATCGGGTAAAGCTTATTCTCTTCGATTCGATGGAGAATAGAGACAGCATAACCTATTTTTTCATTTTTTCGTTTTTCTTTTGTTTTATAACAAAAAAACGATTTTGAATTCTTTGTTTTTTGGATTTTTAAATATGTTAGGGTAGATATTACTTAGTGTAATCAATTTTTATTTAAAGGTCTTCAGCCTACCTACAATTTCTTTTATTTAAAGTTTAATTATCTTTAGTCTGTCATTTGTTATTAAGGGTAGAGTACAGTCGAAAATGATCAAAAATTCGTTTTTTTTTATTGCAGCAATTTAATCTATAACTATTTAACTTTAAGAAAAAAATATGTTTTAGGGATAAATCCAAATGTAATGCATAAAAATCCATCAAAATTGGCAGAAAATTCTACTTTTTGGTGTTAAATATGCTGGTCTATTACAATTTATGTTTTATTTAAAAATAAAAATTTTTTTTTTCAACTGTACTCTACCCTTAAAGAAAATATGGTTTAAACTTCTTTATTTTTTTTCTAAATAAATTTTTAATTTATTGACTTGAAATTTTAACCACTTATTACACTTGTTTGGGGCAATATTCGGCTAAAATTTTAAGTGATTATCTTTATTTTGTTAAGAGAAAAAAAATATTTTTTGAAAAAAGGGAATTTTCTGTCCTACACTATACAAACAAGATAAAGCAATCAGAGATATTACAGGAAGGACTTCATATCCTGTGACTTTGTGGTGCGACAACATGTCCGCTGGAAAATGTACATAAATGGACGGAGCACACAAGTTGAACAGTTTTGATGATGATGTTTCAGAGATTCAGAGATAACTTAGAGAAAGAGAATTCAGAGGTTATTAAAGTCACATAGCTGACACGCATGGAGACTTTATTAAGGGGGTCTTACACCTATAAGACTATCATCATAAAATGACCGAAAACCAATTTAAAGTAGTAGTGCATGTAAAATAAATATATGCAATAATAATAAGAATAAATTTTTCAGAAAAAAATGCTAACAAATTTCAATAATAAAACTTTTTTTCTTTTTTTTCAAACAAAGATATTAATATTTATCGCAATTTCATTGTCTAACTTTGAATCGATGCGTTTTATATCTTACACTAGCGACATTCATGCGCGCTTCGCGCGCAACAACACTTAACTTTTAAAACAAAAACACAATAATAAAATTTATAAAAAATTATTTGCATTATTTAAAT
>JAWWEQ010050542.1:0-11452 GCA_035583055.1 Torymus tubicola
AGAAACTACTAAAAGTAGATGATGAGATCATAATAAATACTTAGCATATTTTCATACGAAACAAACGTTGTATTTTTTAATTAAATTTTATATATTGTTTAATTAGTTTTAAGTTTAGAATTAGGATTTGAATTAGTCTTAAGTCTAGAATTAAGTAAACCGGATCAGCTCGCAGGAAGAATTGTCTCCTTTGCTGTATTATCAATGTAATGTAAGAAAATATAATTATTACGAATTGTTTAGTAATATATTGTAAGTTACTCTGGTTAAATAAATAAAAAAAAATAAAATAATCACACTGCTTGTGAATATCCTGTTTGTGCACTTCGAAATGCTAACAATGGCTACTAAAGGATAAAAACATTACTAAATTAACAGAAACTTTTAATTCAATGTACAATTAGATAAAGTATGTACTATTGAATGAATAAAATAATGGTTTTTTGTAATTAAAATATACTTTTTAAACCTCTTTGTAAAATATAAATAGCGTATAATATATAAAATAAAATAATATTGAAAAAGTATGTATATGAATGTTTGTTTCTCGTTAAATAATATAGGGCCCTGAAAAGGGCCGATTATTTTTTATTTCCCTAAGAAGGGCCGGTTTTAAAATAAACACCGACGAATTTTCTTAATAGGAGGATCCTCATCCATCTGGCACGGCATCCTTTTTTTATGAAGATTTTTATAAACAATTACTATATTTGGCTGTCCATGATTATGTAGGAACGATAATGGATAGTATACGTATGAATGGCAGAGTGGCAAGATGGCCGCTCTGTAACCTGAGGATCGCGCGTTCGCGCCCACCCCTCGGGAGTTTTTTAAATTAATTTATTTGTCTGTTTAATGAATAATTACTCAAATTTGCACATTATTAGCGCTTAAATATGCAAATTTAAATTTTTAATAATAAAAGAAAGAAGTAAAATTAATTTAAATATTAAAGTTTCTTGGTCACTCTCCGAGGTCCGCGCTTAAGAAAAAATTTCGAAATTAAAGATAGAGGTTTACTGGTCACTCTTCGGGGTCCGCGCTAAGAGAAAAAATTAAAAAATGCTTAATTGAAATAACGAATTGTGCGATCGCTAAAATGCATAATTTTGCGCATAGACTGCCAAATGTCGGAGTGACATGTCTTAAATGCATTATTTGCACATATGCTGACAGATGCCGCAATGGCAGACCGGTAAGGCTGCTGCTCGGTAACTTAAGGGTTGCGGGTTCGCGTTCAACCTCAGGCAAACTTTTTTTTCTGTTAAATATTATTTAAATAATTAAAATAACATATAATTCATTAAAAATACTAAAATGATTTAATTTTAAAATTTTTTGCAAAATGCAAACTGCACAGCAGCTTAAATGCATCATTATAGCATTAGCTGCCTGACGTCACGGTGGCATGTCGGTAAGGCTGCTTGGTAATCTAATGGTCGCGGGTTCACGCCCAACCTCGGGCAAAATTTTTTTTCTGTTAAATATTAGTTAAATTATTCAACTGAGAAATGTTGAATTAACTATAGGTGGCGGAGGGGAGAGCGGTACGCGCAGAAGGTGAACTTGCTCGACCCGACCGCCAGCAGCCAGCCGTCCGCAGTCCGCCGCCGACTGCTAGCTGCTCGTCTAATGTCTGGCTCACTGGATGGGTTATTGGACCTCGTGCAATTACGGGTGAGCCAGAAACCTTATGCCGGTTCTGGCTCAACTTGGGTTGGGTTATTGGACTTCGAAGAATTGTGGGTGATCCAGAAACCCTATCTACTGATAAAAAATTTGCTTCTATGCTATTAGATTTAGGTGAAGGAAAAATTAATAAATTCGTGATACCAGATCAATGGAACACAGATGACATTTGTAATAAAATTTATAAGTCAATTAATGTAAATTCTTCACTTGATCGCGTTATTTTCACATAATGAAGATACTAAAATTATAAACAACAAAATTTTAAATTTATTAAATGGTAAAGCATATAGCTAATATAGTATAGATTGCGCTACACACAAAGGAGTTGACCAATCAGATGAAAACATTCGCTTACAATATGTTAATTATTCTGTAGAATTGCTAAATAGTATTAGAGAAGGTTTACCGTCACATGAATTAAAATTAAAAGTAAATTCTATTGTTATGCTGATTGGAAACTTAAGTATAGCAGACAAATAACTGGTTTATGCAATCATAACATTAGAGCAGAAATAATTACGGGAGGAAGAATTAGTGAAGAAATATTTATACCGCGTATAACGTTAAATACACGACATTCAATTACATTTCCATTTACCTTATTCAGAAAGCAGTTCCCAATAGTATTAGTTTTTGCTATAACTACAAACGAATCTCAAGGTCAAAGTTTTGATTGTATAGGTATTTTTCTGATGCGACCATTATTTAATCATGGCCAATTATATATCGCTTTGTCTCGGTATAGAAATTCAAACAATATTTTTATTCAAACTGAATTAGAAAATTCCACTGTAGAAAATATTGTTTGGGAAGAAATTTTCAATCTTTAATACAAATACTTATATAAATTTTATAGTTACTTGTTGCATTATTTCGCGTCAATAGCCTATTCCGGTTTTTTAAATTAAAATTAGATATAGCTGAAGGAAGTGCGAGTTTAGTAGGTATAGTTACTCCAGGCTCATCGATGCTAGGTTCTTTACAACGGAATCGAAAAGACTGGATCAGGGCCGGATTAAACTAGAATCAGACCTGGGGCTAAAAAGAATGCGGGGCCCACTTAAGGCCAATGCAATTCAAAATTTTCGAACAAATACATGTTATATAAATAATTACAAATTTCATTAATTTATTATACAATAATATTATAAGAAAATCAATAAAGTAAAGCATAAAAATAAAAATATTAAATAAAATGCTTTTTTCTCCCTCTCATTTCGCTAAAATGTTTTATTACATCTTCGAAATCAAGCGATCTAATTAGATCGGTTTCGATACCTAATCGGGTTAATGATGACATTAACCGTTCATCTAGCATTGTTGATTTATATACATTTTTTATCCTTTTTAACACAGAAAAGAATCTTTCCGATTCACAATTCGCTATAGGAATAGTTATAAATATTCTATACGCAATATAGATATTAGGAAAACTATCTACCATTTGACTATCAACTATCCAATTTAAAATTTTAATAAGACACAGTGTATTAGATTTTTCGCGAATCTCATCAGTTTGGTTAGAAATAAAAATATTTTTTTGTAATTTTAAAAATGGCACAAAGTGATCGAATTCCAAAATCAAATCTTCTTGTAAATCATTTGGATATATTTTTACAAGTTTTGTTGCGCATAATCGTATTTCATTGAAATCAGTATCGAACAAATTGCATAAGAATCCAAACAATTGAGTGATGTAGTCATAAGCATTACTTCGCTTTTCTAATTCAGACACTAATTTGTCAATGATAACATAAAACGTTTCTATTCTAAATTTATCTGAATCTTGCAAACAGCAAGTTTCTCTACTTTTATCAGCTAATTTTTTGGTGATTTTTCTTGTGTTTTTAACAGAATAATTTTAAATAATTAACGGATAAAGCATTTCTGCTTCATTTTCAAAAGTATAAAAATTGTTTCGCATATTTTTTGTAAATTCAATCAAGGTTTTTAATACATTATTAGCAGCAACTATATTTACACTTACTTTTTGTAAATAATTATTACTCGTATGATATTGGTTTAAAATTTTGTTCCAAATAAGAGCCATCATAACGTTTTCATGTTTTAAAATATTTTTACGTAAAGCGTCGGCCTCATGTCGAGTATCAGGTTTTCGTTCAAGATCTTCAGTTAAAATTGTTAAAGCATTGTAAATACCATTAAAATTTTGTATTAAAGCTTTTGTTGCATCTGCCCTGCAAGACCTACTAGTGATTGATAAGCTTGTTACAGTGGAATTTTTTTTGATCATTTAATATGCTCCACCTATGCGTTGAAGAAGAAAAAAATATGTATAAGCTTTGCAAAAGTCCAAAGAAATTTTTCGAAAAAATGCATACTTCTACACTATACTTGCCTACTAAATTTAAAGAGTGGCCTACGCAAGGAACGTAAAAAGTAAGATTACTTTTCTCTTTAAAACAAGCTTGCAATCCTAAATTTTTGCTGGTCATATTGCTTGCGTTGTCGTAGCTTTGTTCTCGACAATTACTTATATCTATATTATTTTTATCTCGTAATTATAAAATATCATTACTAAGAAATCTACCTTTATGGCTCTTATTGTAAAAAAAAACGTTCATAAACGTGTCCTTTAAAATAATACCTAAAAATGACTCACAGCTGTTCTACATGAGATACGTCAGGAGTCGAATCTACAATTATACTGCAGTATTTAGCAGCAATAATCTCACTTTTTATATGATTTAATATTTTTTTGCCATCAAATCAATTATCTGTTCGCACATTGTCTTCGATAAGTAGGAAACATTCCTCCGACCTCTTTGAGCATAGGTTTCGATGTGATTTTTCAAAAAAGGATCAAATTGCGCAGTTAGTTCTAATATACCGAGGTAATTTCCGTTGTCTGGAGACCCAAATGTTTCATTGGTACTACGAAATTCAAGTCTTCTTTCAGCTAAAAATTTTATTGCTGCAACTACTCTCGAAAAAACATTGGACCAATATTTTCTTTCAGATTCTATCACGTCAATAGAACTTTTATCTGTGCGCGAACTTTTTTGCATATATGTCACCCAATCCATCATGCTTTGAACATGTACTTTACTTCGTGAGAATTTCATCAATTTTTTTCCAATTTGAAAAGCCATTTTTTTTCGAATGCATTTTTTGCATTATTTGAAAACAGCTTACAGGAAAAACAAAAAATTGAACCTTTTGACTCGGAAAACATAATCCACTTCCTCTCACACGTTTCTCCATTTGCTAGACTACGATCAAAATAACGATAAGAAAAATATCGGTTTTGATCTGCATATTTTCTTTTGGATTTTCTAAATGTGGAGTTCTTATTTTGAAAAAATTCACTGCCTTTATCTAAATACTTCATCCTTCCATTTTTATTTTCATTTAGGCTTAAAGGCCATAAAGCTGGATCTTGATGTACAGTATCTACAAATTAAGAAAATAATCTAGTCTGATTGAACAAATAATTTTTAAATTTTTGATAAATATTATAGTTTCTCAAATAAATCAAATAGTTATAATGGATTGAATATGGAAAAATAAAATCCAAAAGTAAATGTTCGAACTCATTCCAAATGTTAAAGAAGTTCGACTACTCCGAATGTCGGTAATATAAATACCTTCTTGCACTAATTAGCCCATAATCGCGCCTCATTCATAGTTTATAATTTAAATAAATAATACTTTCAAATAAATTGTAATAGTATTAAAAATATATATTACTCACTGCTTATTATAACTAGTAGATTTCATAAAAAAATTAATTTATCAAAAATTGAGCGACAATAAAATTACCTATGCACTATCTACTGAAACAGAAGCCGCCGAGACATCGACGTTTGCATCAACAAGAGCATTATTAATTTCACACTGAACAGACTGAACTTGAACACTTTCATGATTTATGTCATCTTCAATTATACTTTCTAGTTGCACATTTGGTTGTAATTGAGAAAAGTACTGCGTAAGCTTCGGAAGTTTATTAACCGAATCTTCCCGTTCTTGTTTCGGTTTTCTCTTAGATATTTGCGAGACATTGAGATAACTCTATGAAATACGTACGATTGCTATGAAGTAAATAAATGTAAACTTATTAAAATATTTTCAAAGAATTACGAGTGGTGTTTCTTTACTGATTCAATCCATAGACTGGCAGTTAACAGCGTTTTCCTCTTCATTATACTTAACGCATGTTCTTTGTTTGACGGGAAATATGCGCCGAGTACCGAGGTTTGTTATGATTTCGCACAGCTACAAAAAAACCAGTCTATACATTATTTGTGACCACTGCGGAGAAACATATCTATACTTTGATACAAGTTCTCGCGTTAATAAATTGTAGTGTGCGTATATGTGAACTTATATGATATATATGCGAAGAATTTCATAAAAAATTTCATTTTTCTAAAGAATAAAGTGAAATTGAACCATTGAAAATGACTTGGTGACATATTTTTCTCGATGATTAAAAATGTTCAGAAGATGTTCAAAAATTTTTTCGAATTTCAACCGCTTAACTCAGGAACGCCTTGCACAAGTTTAGAAAAAAGAAAATAAAATTTGGGAAAGCTAATTGAATTAACTAAAAGTTATGATTATGTGAAGTTGATAATATTATGGTAAATAGGTAAAAATACTCTCAAAGCTATATGCAGAAACTTTTTTTTGTGAACCAATACCTTTCTATAGTCTTCCTCAAATAGATACTACTATCACTTTTAATGCTCACAGAGAGGAAATTTTTCATAGAACTTTCAAATATGTTGTTAATTAAATATTAACTTAAATACTAGACACTATTGTTAATTAAATTCAATAAAATTAAATATACTATACGTAAATGTTAAAAATAATAAGCTTTTAATATTTGTGTGTAGTTTACTTAAAGTACTCTTGACCATTTCAAAATAACGTAAATTTTTGGTTAATAAGTGGTGGGGCATAATTTTCACTACAACTATATAATACAGCTTCGTCCCACTGCTCGCTCCGCTCGCCAACCTCCCAGGGTTAAAATACCGATATATCGTATCACTGTAACATGAGTATAATCGTTATTAGTAGATTCAACAATAATAAGTGAAAACGGTTATCCTGAGCATCAAAGAAAGGATAATTCTCGAGAAAATTATATATATATTGTAACACGTTTTCGTTACTGGGGAAGAGGGGAGAGGGGAAATTCGGGAGGGATGCAATTTGGGAAAGGGCGAGTGAAATAAAGTTCACAGAGTTATGAATTTGAAATTAACACTTTAACACTTTATTAAATTTATATGTTCCGTTGAGCGCCAGCTGCTATAGTGCAGCACCAATATTAACAAAGCACGCGGCGAAGCTCAACACACACACCTTCACTAAATATCGTCGCACTTACAAAAGTCTCTACACGATATCTACAAAGAACTGTCGGAGGAGTTCGTACGCACAGACATAGATTCAACTTGGATTTAAATCTTCGACTTCAATTTCAACTTTCAAAAATTACACTCTTCAACTTCGATTTCGACTTTTCAAAAAAACTAGTACGATGATTTCTCTTTGCTCTGTTCACTAAGTGATCCCTAGCTAGAGTGAGTGAGCGCTTTTCATGCACAGTCACTCGCGACCATTGCGGCGACAGTGCCCTAGGCGCCCCCTCTCAGTCCCTTGTACCTTGTCGGCTCTCTCTCTCTCTCGCTCTACATGCGTCGCTGTGCCATCGACGCGGCATCTAAATGCAAGTTTCTTGGGTTTCAGACGGAGGGGGAGTTCGCAAGATTCGAGATAGACGATTCGGTTGGGGGTGGAACGCGGAGTCCAAGGCAGGCTCTGAGAGCTTTGCGTTGGGCTACTTGGAATTTTTCGCGGATGGAGAGTCGCGGGGGAATAGGACTATAGAGCCGTAGTCGACTGTACCGAGAACGAAGGCTTTATAAATCTGCAGTAGAGACGTTGCATGCCCTCCCCATCAGGTACCGGAGAGGGAACGAGATGAGCTGGTTAAGATGGGGATCTAGGAAAGTTTTGGGTCAAAAGTGACTCCAAGAAGTTTGGTTTGGTTAGAGGGAACGATTGTTGTATCGTTTAAATGAAGGGAGGCTATGGAAGTGTCAGAGTGGCTGCGATTGAAGATTATGAACTGGGTTTTTTGAGGGGCCAAAGAGAGACCGATAGAGTTGAAGTAGGAGATGATGAGGTTGAGACTATTCTGAAGGACTTGAAGGCAGTTGTGAAGGTCCGGAGAGGTTACGAAGAGAGCAACGTCATGGGTGTAACATAGATATTTACAGTTAGGATTGATATGGCGGGGGAGATCGAGAGTGTAGACGTTGTAAGCTGAGGGGCTTCAGCAACGGCCTTCAGGGACGCCCTTGAAAGCGTTGTAGGGGCCCTGAATACTGCCACCTACATTGAAATATACCGATCTGGACGCGGTGAGATTATAAAAAAATTTACAGATCTGCCAAGGAAGGCCAAGGTCGCACAAAATACGGGCGACGATTCCAAGGTCGACGCTGTCAAAGGCGTCCTTCATGTCAAGGAAAAGGGCCGCAGTGAAAGAATTAGAGATAAAGCCTGAGTAAATTGAGCACATAAGAATTGCAAGGTTGTCCGAGCAGGATTTGCGCTTCCTAAAACCGAACTGATATGTGGGAAGGCACAGGTGCCTTTTGAGCGACCAGTCGAGTCTGCGATGCACCACCCGTTCGAACATCTTTAAGAGGGATTGAGCAAGAGAGATATGGGGCGGAACTTGCCACTATTGCCTTTGGGGATGAAGAAAACGGGGAATTCTTTTCAGGAGGAAGGAAACTTTCCCTTTGCATAGAGATCATTGAAGATTGACAGAAGAGAGTGAAGAGTGTTGTTGGGTAGGTGGAAGATAAGGAGATTGTCTATTCTGTCTAAACCTGGTGCAGAGCTGAGTTTGCAAAGGCATTTATCGAGAGAGATGGAAAGCTCAGAGAAAGAGAAAGACGAAAGACAGAGGGAAAAAGCATGAGAGAGGACAGGTGGACGAGATTAGGTCCTGTTGTTTCTCTATGTTCTCTAGGTTATTGTGAGCATCAGAAAGGCCTAGTTGCCGGTGTTTAAACCTGTGGACCGTGGTCCAGAATGCTCGGGGGTTAGAGAAGGGGGTGAAAGAGGAACAGAGATATTCAAAGGATTTCTTCTTTGCTTGGCGAAAGGTGAGTTTCGCATGCTCTTCTGCGGCCAAAAGCTCCTCCAGGAGGTTTGGGTTACGACAAAAGTTCCTCAGAGCACGTTTGCAAGCAGACTCGGCTAAAGAACAATCCTCGTTCCACCAAGGAGGCTCAGGAGGCTTAGGACGAGCGCACGAAGAGAAGGTAGGAGAGTGGGGAGGGTTAAAAACATTATTGACCACTTGGAGGATAAAAGAGATAAGGGAGTCGTATTTGGTAGAGGGAAAGGATTTCGAAGGAAGGTCTTCAATGGAGAAGTTTGCCAGAGCGTCCCTGAAAGAGGCCCAGCCTTCAGAGGAAATGCGGCGGTAGTTCGGCGGAACGAGCAGAATGAAATGGTAGAAGGGGGGATACCTAGAGAGATAGAGATGGGGAAGTGGTCCGTGAGGAGATTATCCTCAAGAGTAGAACAAGAGCATAAAGGGAAGAGATGGGACGAAACAAAGGTGAGATCTATACAGGAGGGATTAGAGGGGTTGATTTTGTTGATGTGGGTATGCGAGCCCTCGTTAAGAACAAGGAGGTTCATATCAGAACAGAGGGTATTAAGTTGGTCGCCGACGGGGCAGAAAAAGCTGCTCCCCCAGGCAACGTTCTGGCAATTAAAGTCACCGGCTAGAAGAATCGACTTAGATGGGGGCATAAAGTTAAAGAGTTTACGAAAGTGAGAGAAGTCGAAAGGGGCGAGGGAGGTTTATAAGAAGAGATGATGAGGAGATCTCCATGGGAGGTGGGGATAGGGGAGATAGGAATTGTAAATTTGAACTGGATTGAAGGGGATGGAGTTGCCAATGCAGATGGTTGTGCCTCCTCCTCTGCCCAAGGGTCTATTGTTGCGAAGAATAACGAAACCCTTAAGCGTGGCGGAGTCGGAAGGATATAGCCACGTTCCGCAGAGAAGAATAATGTCATAGTCCTTAACGACGTCACGAAGCTGGGGCCTCCGTTGCCTAAAAGAAAGACAATTCCATTGAACGATACGAAGGTTTTTAGGCGGAGATGTGTGAGCCATTATCCGAAAGAGAGAGAGGTTAGGGAGGAGGCGAGAGTAAGAGGCAAAAGCGCGATAAGCGAGTTCAGGGTGGATTAAAAGAAGGGTAGAAATGAGTGAGTTTAGAATAAGATCAAGAAGGAATTGGGTAGTGGGGTCGAGATTTAGTGAGGAGGCATTAGAAATAGCAGCAGGGACCGATGTGTGGTAGGCGAGAATTTAATTTGTGGACAGGGGGGTACCAAAGTTGGTTGAGAGGAGGGTAGGTCAGTGTTGTTTGAGAGGGGTACAGAGGGAGGAGGCGGGGGGTAGGTATGCTGGGTTTTGTGACAGAGCCCTGCGTAGCCGAGGGTTTGGAGAGGTTTTTGTGTTTGGGGAAGTACTGGCGTGATTTTTGGAATTTATGGTTACGGGTTTAGGAAGAGACTGGGGCAAGTGTAAGAGACTTGGGAGTGGTGGACATGAGGGGACGGGGGGAGGAAGAAAGAAAAGGTTGAGAGATGGAGGAGCTGAGGGGACGTCGAAATTGACGAGAAATTTGGATTTGGGCATAAGTAGCCGAAGCCGGGAGTCGGGGGGAGAGTTTGCGCGAGGGGAAAGAACGAGAATTGTGACTTGGGGGATTAGAGTGAAGGAGGATGGGAAGCGCTTCATTCACGGCATGATCTATCCGTGGGTTATTGGGTCTGTGAGCAGTTGACGCAGACAGGCTGCCTGGACAAGTCTCATTTTCTGCATGAGCTTGTTTGGTGCATCTTTTACAGATTGCCTTACTTCTGCAAGAGGCGCTAAGATGACCGAACCTGAAAGAGTTGAAGCACATTTTAGTAGGAAGATCATAGGGAAAGACGGAGTAGCTTACGTAAAAAAGATACAGGTGCGATGGTAGCTCCTGGCACTTAGAGATAGTGAATCGTTCGGGCGGTGGATAATTCAGAGGTAGAATCTGTCTTGGTAATTCTTGCGGTTCAGCCTTTCGGCTTTAGTGATGCCATATGGGGATAAGGATTTAAGGATAGCATCATCTGAAGAGGTCCTTTGGGATGCTCCTGATGATAGCTTGCCTGTTCAAGCGTTGAGAAGGGATGGAGAAACGGAGGTTATATTGTCAGAATGATGTGTTGGTGAGCAGGTTATTGGCAGATTTTCTGGTTTTGGGGGTAATGGTGACTTTGAGAGAGCCAGAAGAGGAAATGGAAATGATATTACCTGAGTACGAAGCAGCAACCAGCCTGCCACTGAGGTTGGGTGAAGGTGGCCTCTGACCAGCTTGGAGTTGATGGGTTCAGCGAATATGATGAAGGGGGCATTATTATGAGGGGGGTAAAGGGTTACCTTCGAAGAAATATCGAGTCTAATTGTGAGCGCGAGCGGACGCGTTTCTACACAGCTCCGGCTGTTTCGGCGATAGCTTTTGTCCTGGACTGTAGTTTCTGGAGCCGATCGCATAACTCATAAATATATTTTGCACCTGAACATCACTGCGTCTGAAGGTGTCTGGAGCTGTCTGTCCACCGGAGCGGTTTAAATCGTCTACCTGCTGCGTAAGACTGAGCGACATTGCCATCATCGATCCAACACTACATTACAGTCT
>JAWWEQ010050543.1:0-11451 GCA_035583055.1 Torymus tubicola
ATAGTAATGCCTTCAGATAATAATTCATTTAACTCTTTGATAAATGGCTTCATAAATTCGTTCAGAGACTTTGGTTTTCCATTTCCATAAAAAAGAGACACGGCAAAGGGTTTGTAAATATTTGGTATATAGTGTATTTTACATAAAATAGGCCATACTTATTTTGAGCTTAATTTGTGTATTTTGACACCATCGATATTAAAATCTAACTGTATTAAATGGTTATTATGCAGGTTGGTATTAACACACAATTGAAGCCCTTTTTTTATACTCAAATATGAAAATTCTCCTGGTAAACCATCACAATCTATCATACTATGTACTTGGTATTGTGCTTTTGACGTAAACAGAAAAGTTTTAGCAGATTTCGGCAGCTCTATTAATAATTGTTGTCTCAGTATGAGCAGTAATGAGTCTAAATGCATAGTTGGTGTTCTCGACTCAACTGCCCACCTTCGAAGAGCTGTTATTTCTGGTACTTCATGAAGTTTGGATTTATTTTCACAAATCTCATCTATTTCCTCTGTATCTCTTGATGTTGAATCATCTTCATTGAATTCTTCTTCGCTGTCAGATTCATTATGATCATATGAGCAACTTTTTTCATCTGTCCCAATGAATTGAGATTCATTTATTAATACATTATTGATATTGGCAAAATTTTCATAAGTATCTTGTCTTTTGTTGTTAGTTAAACTTGTATCTAAATTTTTATTTTTAAAATCAGTCCGTAGTTTTGCATAATCATCTCTGCTTCTATATTTTAGTAATTCACTAAAACTTAGTTGATTCTGAACTTTTTCAACTTCTTTTAAAAATCTGTTTGCGAACGCGTTGTGTACTGCTTTTGTTTCCTAAAGTACTCATAATTTAATTTGTTAAATTTTTTTTATTTAATTAGAGCATCATTTACTTTTATAGGTTATATGTAGCTTCTGATATTCAATTACACTTAATTATTTGGGTTCTATGTAAACTTTAACAGATTTCAAAATACTAAAACTGATCGCAAAATTCAAACAAACATAGCAGAAATCTACATTAATAAAAACTTAGTATAACTTATTAATAACATCACATTTATTTAGGTAGTTTCAGGGAATCAAAACAGCTTTAAATTTGAATAACGCTTATCATAGAAATCTTTGGCCATTCTCTATTCATTTACTGGCCATTTCTATTGTTGGTATAAAATCTAGCCATAAACTTGTTTTCAGCCTATCAAAAATGCGGGGATTTCTACTAGGGATAGTATTATGTAGATTTCAGTTTTTAAAAGATTAAAGAAAATTAAGACTTAATTCGGAAATACAGATAAATAAATATTTTTGAAGGATTATTTGAAGGATATAAAGAGATTGAAGCAGCTTTCTACGATGTCTAGAATTTTCAGGACAAGTAAATAATTTGAGCCCACTTTTTCTATAAAAGTAACTATTTTTTGAACTTTAATAATCTTTGATCTCATATGAAAATAATAGAAAGAGATCACGATATTGAAGGTATTAATACAACCTTTAATTTATCTTCGTGAAATGTGAATCATAAGCATCTACTGATAATTGTTAAAATCTATGTATTCAAATTTAATCTATAAGAAAAAATAATAAAAAAATCGATATAAAGATGTTTATTTTTCGTGTTATCCATATTTTTTGTATCTCTGTATATACGTATATATACTCATGCAAGCGCACAAGACGCCGAGTCCAGTGATTGACGCCTAGGGCGTTCTATAGCTATCCGAAGGTTATTTACTTAAGGAGTAGATTGATTCGTAATAGAATTACGCAGGCTGTCGTCGTCGTTGTAGAGTACAAGTCTCGTTTTTCGTTTCTCCTGACCCCGGTTAATTCTATTGATATTGTAATTCCATTCGCATCGACTTTTTATCGCATTCCTAGGCAGTAAACAGGAAAATATATATTTTTTTATATCAAGGGCACGAAGATATAACTACTTGTTTGAAATTCTAATATAAGCATTGGTTGAAGTTTTGCGTATATTATTTATATATATGAAAATTTGTAAAGTAAAACAAAATTTTATTTACTTTTTTGCTAAACCAAGTATTTGCATAAAATTCAATGAATTGTGTACTGACTTAAACGAGTTCACCATTCTAAATTATTAAAAAGGAAAGATATTATAAAGCTAAAACTTTATAAGTATATGAAGCATAGTCGAAACTGAGAATTCAATTTGATTGTTAATCGGATACTATTTATTTGGTTAAAAAAATAAAACAGAATAAAAATAATCAAATAATTTTTTTCATCGCAGGGGTTGAAAACCTACTACCAACAACATTATTATCTAAAAGTTCTTAGAATTTTTGTCTTCTTTAATATGTTTCGAATGCAAACAGCTACATCTCAAAATCATTCACTGAAATAGATGAAAATATTGTTATAGATATTTTTTTTAATTTTATTCAAAAGCAATATTATTTCAAATGAGAGATTATTTCACTATATACAATACAATTTTTAATGTATGTATGAATAATGTTATAAGAGAAGATGATTGGGTTCGGTTTATTCTTCTAATAAAAGGTATCTGTTGTGCATCCAAGTTTGGGCATTGTCATAATTATATATTTTATTAATTACTTTGATTTGTATAAACGAGAAACCAAGATTAAAGTGTTCTACCCTAGTCCTATGTATTATGATAATAATTTCTCTAGGCAAGGAGAGAGAAAGAAATCAAGTTTTCAAGGTGAACTTGTGGTCCTGTTTAACAGTACTTTTCAATACACTTGTGAGAAATATGATTTTAGCTCGACTAGCTCGGGCGACAAACTCACATTCGAACCAAAATCATATTTTTCACAAGTATCGAACATAATTTTATGACTCGTCGTGCGTTAAGTGCCATTTTTGAGCAGGCTCGTTTTTGGAAGTGTGCAAAAAAGTGACACTTTACGCACGGTGTGTCATAAAATGTTTTGTGTCTTTGTGAATACTTTCGTTAATGCAAGTTTAGAGGATGTTTTTTTAGTAAGGCTTTACAATGTTGTTACAAAATGATAGAAGGAATTTAGATGAGTTTTAGTGGACCTCTTTGTGAAGCTGATTTGGCTGCGTGGCCAGTACTCTCGTTTTCATCAATATAATCAGCGATCCAATAGAATTTTATTAATATTATTTTTTAGTTCTATGTTGAACGGGTTTGTTTTAATATTGAAGTTTTAGAAGACATAAAGGCGCTTAGGAAGACCGTGATAATAAGAATTTTCTGGTCAGGCAGTTCAAGGAAGCACTTTTCTCGCATTTATCCAGACTTACTTTTTTTGTTAAATTCGTTTCATTTTTTTTAAGTTTTATAATTGTGATCGATAAAAAATTATAGCTTTGTAAAAATAATCTGTAAAAGAGAATTAAATATATAATCGCTATTTGCTAGATGAGCAAAAATATTGTACTTTTCGGTCTCATATATTGTAGATTTATGTCTATGTACATTAGATGTACATTGGATCCAAAAAATATTTTGGTCTACCTATTCATATTTGATATTATTTCCTGTAGTTGACAGTATAATATCAAGTAAGCCATATGCATGCACCGATAAATCAATTTTTAATTTTTTCCTCTCTAGGCTTCGGTTCCCCGAGTCCGTAACTTTAGTATTCTGGTGGAGTTGCTCCCTTTCTCCTGTCAACTCTGCTTTCAACTTGCCCTCGGCTCCCGGGCCTTTTGTCGATACGACTAAGAGATCGAGAATAGACTCGTGTATCCCCTCGAGAAAGAGAGAGGACTACACACTGGAGAGGTCAACTTCATGCGAAAGCAGCAGCGCAGTGCGACTAAACTCGGCTACTGCATCCTTCGCCGTTTCCACTTTTGAGTATCTCTTTCTATCATTTTTTCTACCCTGCCTCTCTTTCTCTACTTCACCTTTCTCATCCCCTGGCTCCGATTGAGCTACGTACATAGCCGGATGCGATTAGAAGCCTGAAAGTGACAACTATCTTTCTTTTCTTTTCTCTCACCAGACCAACTTGCTCGTTTGCTGCTTTCGAGTATACCGCCCCCGGGACGGAGACGTTTGTGAAACCTAAAAAAGTCCGACGGGCATTTGAACTTCCAGAGAGAGAGAAAGGCGAGAGAAAAAAGGGGACTCAGAAGGAGTCGGCGGAGGTCAAGGTGTGCTTATTTACGATAAACTTTTTGCCGAGAAACACTGCGATAAAGAAATGAGTTGAAGAATACTCCTTGAACAATAGAAATTTTTAATGATGACCATTATTGCATTTGGTCTTTTGTTTGCATATAAAAGATAAAGTTTTTTCATAATATGACTTAATTTAAGCTAACCGAACAAAAATAATAGGCCACGAGGAAGAGGTATGCGATTTATGCGCGAATAAAGAATCTACATAAGCTTCAGTGGTATGATGAACATTTACTAGAATATACAGAGAAAAATGTTTAAAAATTTATTTTTTCAACTTTTGCAGCTGAATATTATTTACTACAACTTTATTTTTCTCGACTAAAGTTCTTTGAAATTAAAAATGCATTTATTATAGTCTCATAGCTAATTACACTTCTAATAATAAATATACAATGTTAATCTTTTGTGCCTCGTTAAGCAGGGAAAAAATAAAAATTAACCATGCATAACTACTTAATCCATTGAAAACTTTACGCAAGTTGAAACTCTAAAATGTTTTTCGCAATAAATCCAATGAATGCACTTTATTGACTCTTGAATAAAGCTAAATAGGAGCTGAAGCTCTATCTTTAACAGGAAAACTTTAACATCACCTTTCCGTCATGATTCGTAAAACGTAATTCACGTACTTTTTGTTTCCCTTGTCGTCTTCCTTTAAATACTGTTTTGCAGTTCAGCCTCTACACGAAAACTTACTACTTTTCTCTGCATCTCTCTCTTCCTTTCTCTGTAACTCTTTTTTGTAATGTTCAGACAAGTTACTATATTTTTCTAAGTTCACTTGTGTGTCATGCTACATACGTGTATATAAAGGATTTTCTAGCCGCGAAGAAAAAGCAGCAAAGTTTTCAAATATGGTATTCACGTTTTACCAATATTTTTTATCTATACTTATTTAATTCATAAGATGTTTGTACTGATGAATCTAATTTTTATTCATCCCTCTTTTTTCTCTTTCACTATACATAAATAAAAAAGTTTATGAGTGTTAAAAAAATGGTGTATTGTATGTTATCGTATATTCATTAGTACGATTGATCTTTTCAAAAGTATTTCAATTACATCTTATAGTTCAGTTATATTAATTAAACAACAATAACTAAATAAGTCAAGTTGGTCCTTAAAGAACTACATACTAAAATTTTACTAATTATATCAATAAGTATCAAAATTATTTCCTGCAATTTCTTAATTACTGATAATTCTTGTAAATATCGTATATTGCTCCCTCTCCAAGGAAGTTTCGTCTTATTATGTTAAAATCCAGATATAAATTTTTCAAATACATATGTTAGCTGTACCTAGAACTTTTTCAAAATTGCAGCAAAGGCAACTACTCGAGAACTTATTCTAAGTATTTTGAAATTGATAAACTGATATAGCTATCGACTTTAAAATGCAGCTATAATTTGCATGAACATATGTCTGTGATTTTAATTTCTGCCGCAGTGAAATTGTAAATCACAATTACACTAAATAGTTAGTCATTTGTCAGTCGATATCACATATTATATATCGGAATATCATTTTAGTTGGAGCATAAGCGTTCTTCTTCGTTCACGTCAGTATAAGTGGTGCGAGAAGTAGTAAGAGGAGTCAGTGGTGGCGATATCTAACTTCGTCAATCTCTTTGACCTGGCTGGTTGGCTTTCATAAAGATGACCTAGTGATAATGAAACGACATTAAGGACCTCATATACAAAATATTAAACGTAATCAGATTTTTTATAGGAAAATAACCCTATCTAATGTGTATAAGCATTCCTAAAAGATAAGTCAGTTTTTAGCCCGGCTTTTATAGAAATGTCTTAATCAAAATGTTATGAGAAACAAATACTTTTTAAATATAAATTAATAATCTACAAAGGCATAGTAGCCATTTTATTTTTCGTTTCTCATAAAGAACGTTGTGTTATAATAAAAAACTAACTTTTATTAAAAATTATAAGAAATGTGTTTTGCGTCATTTGGAGTTAAAATAACTATATAGCAATAAAGTATCAATGTGAATGTTGTACTTACATAGAAATTTTAAAAATTCAGTGAGCAACTCATTAATATCATAGAATGTGTGACTATATCGAATAAAATAAATATTGTATGTTACGATTCAGTTCCCAACTTGCCTCTCTCTTCATCGCGTAATTTTGTTACATTTTTACATTATTTCGTGACTTCTTATAATTCAATACTTCATAATAAGATTATTACTATCAATGAATGTATATCTACAAAATACATATAATATATAGTGAAGTAAAAATAAATTGAGAAGGACGAGGTGGCTTTCATTAATTGAGAATGGGGATAAAAAGCAATGTAGATTAATTAACACAACGGAGTCAATTAATCTACATCTACGTTATCAAAAACGGAATTTTATTATAAATTTTTACGTTATTATAAGGAAAAGTTGAGGACTTGAATTTATGAATAACTTCTTCTGTTTCTCTTTGATTTTCTGCATTTGAAGGGTCTTGTTAAATCGATTTTTTTCAATTCTGAACAAAGTAAATGAAGGCTCGGTTTCTAATATTGCAGCTTTTTTCTGCATGATTTAGCAGAATCTGTGATCTGGAGGTCTAACCCACTCCCAGTTAGTAGAAAAATTTATTTTCTGCGAGTCATAATCACTCCATGTAAGATAAAGGCAAATTTTTGTATTAAAATGATATACACAAGTCAAAATTGTTATTTATTAAATTTTATTTATTCTATTTTATGCCAACAAGTAATTCTACTAGACATCATGTAAAAACATAATTTTTTTGTAAATCATTTCTATTTAGTTTAATACAAAAGTTATAATAATAACACTCTGTCTGTGTACTAAAGATAAGTGGATTAATGAGCTGCAACGTAGAGCAAAAGATTAGACTTTGTGTTCGGTGGTACTCGCACTTTAAAGCTAATTCTTGAAGTTCCCAGGCTGTAAGGTTCATCGCAGGCCACGGCGTAGCTGTTTCTTTCGTTTCTTACACTTAAATAGTGTATAACACCTGTATAAAAAAGTATTATTAATATTTAAATTAAAAATGTATAAAGAAATCAATTTTACTTTGATCAAAATATCCCCAAAAAATTAGTAATATTTGATACTGTCGAGTTTTTCCTCATTTATCTAAATTGATTTAATTGGAAACATGATAAAAGATATTTTTCTCTATTCACTGGCTTGCCAAATTATCGGACAAGGTCTATTTACTATTAGAGGACTTTAAATTTTGCGGTTCTCTCAATATTCTAAATTTTAGAAGGAGTGGACAAGTGATTTTGGATATTCGGTACAATTATTATTACAAAATTATTTCATGTTTTGATCATTCTTATGTTAACATTTTCTTGAAAAAAAATTATTATTTTTCAAAACTTTTATATCAGTTATATTTGTCTAGCTTTAAATATCAATTCTTAGAAAATCCGGTATCGGGATTATCCCCTTATTGTTTTTATTTTAGTATGAAACACATTGAATATAAAAATACATATAGACTGCGCTAGTCATTGCTATACTAATTGCTAGTGCGTGATATCAAAGGGTTGATTACGAGCGGCGCCTCTATGAAATCCTATATAGTGACGAATACGTGGTGCTTATACATGTCAACATGAATGAGTTCTTGCCATTTAATATGACACTTGTGTACAATTTATTACCTCTTTCGACGTTCAAGTTAACGGCCGAGTTGTAAACCTGATCTGTAGGATTAGAGATTTCCATGGTACGACGAAAGATGATTTCATCTGACATAGGCTCGCCGAGGATTAGGTCTCCAATGAATCTTTGCTCACGTTTGTTATCACGAACGTTAGGTTCAAGCTAGAATGAAATTAATTAGCTCTTCAAACCTAAATGTTTTATTGATTTGAAGTAAAAATTTTAATTCAAGTAATCAACTAATTCCTTATGTTAACATTTAATTTTAATAACTAAGATTCTCTCCACAATTGATTTCTGCTATAAAATTATTGCCAGAAATAAAGCAAAGAAAATAAGCAAACAAGAATTGTTATAAAACTAAATAAAATTACGTAACATAAGATGTTTTTACGACATATGTGTAAACAAAAAGAATAAGCTCTAAAAATAATTCACATATACATGAAATGTCATCTGAAATATTTTATATATATTTTCTCTGAAGTATAGAGATACAGAAAATATGCGTAGAAAATTCGGGTATAATCGATGATTGATATTGAGATATTTGAAAAACTTGAAGACTTAAAATATGTTAGATAAAATAAAAAATGAAATTCCAGATTCCTGTAACGGTACAGATCTGCAAGATTCTGCTGTTTGAAAAAGTGTTTCTATAATAATTTAATTTCAAAATCTGAAATCGATCACCAAGAGCACAAAACATTTTTTGTCATTTAATCTCAGATTTTACCAAAATTGTGATATATTAGATTAACTTTTAAGATAAACGAAACATTTCTTGCACTCATAAAAATAGTTTCCTAGTTTTAGGAGACAAATCTATTTAAATATTATCTGTTTGATTTTAATATATTATAATCTGCTTAATTTAAAATTTCGTCCATTAAAGTTAAAAATATGTCTGCTTCAATGAAAGTTCAAACAGTTTAAATGTAATTCACTAACTTTGATCGGGAATACAATAACTAATAACATCCTTCTGTTAATTAGAGATTTATATACTATACTATAAAAATTACTATAAATAAACTACAATTATAAAAAAAAATATTTTAATGATTTTTTCATATTAAAACGACAATTCCCTTATTCAAAAAAGAAATCGTTTATGTTTAAGCCGATTCATTTTTGAAAATGGTTTGCTTATTTATAGTAGAAATCTATGTAACTCTTATATGTTAATTAGAATTTCCACTACTATTTAATAGATTCTTCTAACATTTGGATTAAACTTTTGTGAGTATAGGTCTATTCGTTTACATGGTTTCACTAATACTGATTTTTTTAAAAGAATTATTTAATAGATTGTCTACAATTTTTTTTATTATACTTATAGTTAGAGTTTTAAAATTCTAAACATTGTAGGCGTTAAGGCTTATAGGTTTAAGCGTTGGTAATTCCATTGGAAGACGTTAATGGTTTAAACTTTTACAAATTTTCAAGTTAAATTATCCTTAACTCTCCTTAAAGTGATAGTAAAACTTCTGAGAATAAACTGAGTTTTATTTGATCAGCAACTGTTTCCAAATCACACATGTGAGTCTAAAACGTTATTATGTTTTGTACTTTAAAAGATTATGAATATATATGATTTAAAAAATCTCTGCCGTTATGTCTTGGACATTTATTTTCTTTTAAATTAAATTTTTTTGCATGATAGAATTATGCTTCAAATTAAAAAAACGTTTCAAAGCCATATATGGTAGAGTTTCCTACACAATTTTTTAATATTTTAATTTATTTTCAAATTCTGTAAAATTATTGCAGCCATCCACTGTCTTTAAGAACGACGAATGACCAAAATAATCAGTCAAAAGCAAAGTTAAAAAAGGTGACATAAAATACAAAAGTGTTGGTGAATTCTGTATATACTTCAACAATTCTCTATTTTTACAAATTTTTTTAACAGAATCTGTTGCTTACGTAAAAATTATTAAAATTATAGATATAAAATAATTAAGATTATGTATTAAAACATCTATTTTTGGTATTTTATTATTCTTTATCATAATTTTTAACTTTTGTTCTTTTTCTTATTTAAAATTTAAGCAATTGTTGAGCAATTGTAGAGAAACAACAAATCAAAATTTTAGAAACAAATTATCATCAAGTTTATGTCGATGTATTTTCTATTATTTGAGTTACATGTGTTTATGTGTATATATATTCATACGCAATTTTTATAAAAAAAAAAACAATAAAAATTAGTAAAGCAATAAATAAAGTTTCGATCAAGAAAAACACCTACTTCTTTTTTTACAATGTCCTTGGCCGTCAATGTGATGTTCTCAACGGTCTTCTTTGTAACGTCGTAGGTGTTTGCTGCAGTCGCGCACAGCAACAAAAGGGCTCCAAAAACTACGCAACTGACCATTTTGTTTACTAATAGACACTTTTGTCGTTCTTTGCCGTCAAAAAGAGAGTCAAATCCGGAATAACTCGTCCAGCCCTGGAGCACAAACTTTATATACTCTCGCTTATCTGTCTCTCGCCCCTATCATGCAATGACACGAGCTAAGAATACGCTGGAAAAGCGGGCTCCGTGAAAAGGCGTACGAGTACGAAAAAAGAGGTGGCCCGGATGTCGCGAACGCGCGCGCGCTGTTATCGCTGTACGCAGAAACGTGTGGAGTAGTACGAGAGGATGACAATCTGCATTTGGCTTCGTGGTAAACGGTGAAGCTAGACTATTTGCGAAATCTAACGATTAAGCCTTCTATTCAAAGTATCGTATGTGGCTTTGTTAACGCCGAGGTAAAAAGTTTCTTGGCACTCCAGGCGGCAAAACGCACGCTTTAAAATTTTGCACTAGTAAAGCTTTCATTTAATGTAATAATTTTTTAAGTTAGTACACAAAGATATTGGACACATTTGACAGCATTCTTCGAGAAATCTTTGCTACATTATAACAATACATTGAGGATAATGAAAACCATGAAACAATAATTGTTGACATTCATTTACACATAAAATTGTTTTATGACCACGAATCAATATTTTTTCATGAAAAAATTGTACCTTTATTTTAATACGATAAAATGCAAAATTTATATTGTAATGTAACATCATAATTTTTAGTTCCTTATATATGCAATATTAACAGGAAAGACAAATTAGTTAATTAGTGGTTTCAGATATTTGAAATCAAATTTATCAATATTATTGTGCAAGTTCTTGTGGTAAATATTTATGAAACTCGTATTCTTATACTTAAGGAACTGTACTTTAAAGCGACTTAACTATTTTTTAAGTAAATATTTTTTATAATATTGACTGTAGAACTTTTTATTTATTTTAAATATATTATTAATGTTTATAAAATAATAAAAACACTTACGATATTCTTTCAGGTATGTAGCTGATTACTGAGCGTTTAATTTCTCTTATGTGAGTATAGTAAAGTAAAATCACTTGTTATACGATTTCCCACTTTATTATGTTAAACAAAATACTAAAGAAAACATGGTAATCCATGTTTTGAATACATTGAGAACCATTAACTTTAAAGGAAAAACATTTATATATACATCTGCAAATTTTCATTATTTAGGTAATAAGTAATGTTTTTGCAGAGTAAACATTTATATGCTAATTCTCGTAATCGA
>JAWWEQ010050544.1:0-11446 GCA_035583055.1 Torymus tubicola
GAAGTTTGATTTGTGATTGGTATATAGAACGATTGGATATATGTACATGAGGTTTATTTATAGTGGCCTGGACGAGTTCTATGCGCGCGTTGTGCTCGTTCGTTTAGTTTATAGTGTGTGTAGAGTTGGAGAGATAGAGATATCGCGGTGTAGGTTTTGTTATAGAACGCGGCTTCTGGGGTGTTAATTTTGTTATAGTCGGCTGATGTATAACTGACATTTACGAGCTTTTTTTAGACTTATTAATAAAGCGAATGAATTTTATGAATTCCGCGAAGTATAGACGTTTATGAGGGTAATTAATAGATGTATTATGTTTTTGTATACAACATAAATAAGTTATTCGCATGAATTGTTTACAAAAACTTACATATAATCTATATAAACGTAAAATATTATATAGACAATAGGTATTTATTGTGTAATATATTTTATAATAAAGCTAATACAATAATTTACAAATTAAGTCTATGGACATATATAGATAAAAGATTACAAGACTAATCTATGCGAAGACCATAAATTAGCTTTTAAATTTTGCTAGCAATCTATCCATGTGTACCATATACATAGTCATAGCTAGTAGCGAGTTAAATTTGAATGTCAATTTATTCGTTACTCGTGCAGCATATAGAGACAGAATCAGATGAGTCACGTGGACATCTATCATTTCGTCTGGCGGTCGCGTCAACATACGGCGTATGAGAATTAATAAGAATCTCCGGTATATATACGCAAGCGCTAGAACAGATGTTTATTCTTTTTTCAAAATCTATTTTTGGCGTCTGAGTGATTCGAAAACCAGAATTTCGAGTTATATAAAAAAATACGTGCGTAGAAAATTGCGAGTCCTTAAATTTAAACAGTTCACTTGTCTTTTAATTTGATTCAATGTCACGAATATATATAATATTATAGTTGCACAAAATTTAGAAGTCAAGGCTCCCCAGGTTACTATGACGTCAAGTAGTTAACTGCTGCATTAAATCTTCCATAATTTGAATGAGAACGACATTAAAACTCGTTTTGCCAAAATGACTTATTTATATTTTAAGAAAAGGATAATGAATGTCATCTTTGTAATAATGAAAGACAAATAGAAAGGCAATGCAGTTGTGATATACAAAATGTTACAACATAATATACAGTAAATTTTGTCATTTGACTTGTTTCCATTAAAATTTATATTTAAATAATGTTTTATGTTCTATTCGCGATTTTATTGCATATTTAACTAATCGACGTGCACGTAGCATGGACATCCAATAGAAAAGATTTCCATTCGCTAAATTAATTCATCGCAAAAGCAAACAAATTTTAATCCATTTAATGGACAAACGTCATTGAAACTGAACCTCGACAAAAGATCACACACGTCAACACAATATATATACACGTCAAATTCCGCGTCGAAAGTTCGTAAACACGGCGTTGGCCCTCTATAATAAATTCAATTCCCATCCCAATTTATGATTAAATCCTCGGGGGACACTTCTATGCAAAAAGCACATTACAAATCGCCTACGTACCTGCGCCGCGATGTAAACAAACGCGGTGTCACCCTAAATATATACCTATACCTTCACCCCTTCGCGTGTCCCATCCCCCGTCGCACATACTATTCACCACCGCAGCGAGCGACATCGATTCCCCGCATCGGCGCAAGGACGGCGTATACCCGTATATATGTATACAGGTCCAAGGCCTTGGCGCTCCTCTCCGCTGCTTAATTATCGCGAGAGCACCGGCTGACACCGTAATACCTGTAAAGCCACCCCCTTCGGAATGATGATCGTTTTTCTGCAAAGTCGCGCTATATAACTACAGCACGCGCGCGAACGGATGGGAAAGTTTTTCTGCGCGCGGTATATATATATATATACGTATATAAATGGAAGTGTATTAATGGTCGCGGGGCGTGGAGAATGGAACGGTTCTATTTGTCTTCCGCTGCAACTGCAGGTTTTAGGTATATATATATAGTTTTGTGGAGCGGGAATTTGTTTTTAAAATAAGCGAGAAAATCGCTGCTGAAAAATCGACTATTCGCTAGAATTCATTCCGGGGGCTTATTTACGCGCACGGCGCGAGCTTGTTATTTTGTAGCCTTGTGTGTGTGTGTGTGTGGGCGCTCGTACAGACGGTGTAGGGCTTTTTAGTTGGAAATCGTTGCCAGTCAAGGTTCACAAGCGATATATGTAGATACTGTATGCGTGTATTTATACATATATATATATGTCGGTGGTTGGTTAAAGCGCGAAGTGCAAGCTTTTGTGGCTTTGTGTACGCGCATTTTTTTCAACTTTCGAGTTACTCATTTGAATCGGTAATGCGAAGGCGATTGGACAAATTGATAATATGCAAAACGGGTCTTACAGATGTGGCCTGTTGTGGTTTTTTCACTTATAGTCCTTCAAAAGTTTCCACTTCAAAAGGAAATATGTGGGTAGCTTCAAGAAGTATAATAAATTTATTTTATATTTTATTGGCCAGGTGTGCAAGTTTATCGATCTGCATTTATTCATTATGTGACAAAATATTTTTTTTTAATTTCTGTCTGTTATAATTACATGACATTTTATGATTAACAAGCGATTAATAATATGAACTTTATGATTAAATGTAGGACACTTTTAAAAAACTTTTCCAATGTCGTCAACTCGTTTTTATTAATTAGAGCACTCATTAGATCCTTAGGTAAAAAATTATTCAAGATTGCAAATTTTTCAGGTAGCTGAGACATAATTGAGTTCTTTTTTTTCAAATTTAAAAAAAGTTTCATTATAGTGTTGACAACTCGGTCAAGGGTTAATTAAACTAGTTTGTCAATACATCACTCAACTTAAGTGCTTATAAGCATAAAATTAATATCAGTATACAAGTTCTTTTTATTGAAGAACCGATGTATTCTCACTTATAATTTTTGCCAACACAATAAAGATTATTCTTTAGACTGACTGCTCTGACAATAATTCTAAATATGTGCATAATTTAAGTAGAAAAGTACAATGGTATTCAATAAAGGTAATGCAGTCTTACCAGGTGAGACGCCTGAGAATGATCTAATAACTCAATAAGATATATCGTGACTAGAAAACTTTTCACAATTATTTTTTATCATACTTTACAAACGTAGCTTAATATTATTACCTAAACAAATTTTTACAAAAAATTTGACCATAACAACTCAAACAAAAATCTTTCACTCCCGTCGTAAATTCGCGTAACCAAAATTTCGCCCGAAACACACACACACACACAATAGTAACGTTTCTGCTAACACCTGCTCAACTTATTACACATACCGCGCATGCCTCGTGCCGCCGTTGTCTCCCGCGAAGAGCGGAACAAAGAGCATTGTCGCACCTCGCACGTATGTATGTATGTATGTATATATACGTGTACGTCCGCTATCATCCGAAACGCGTCGCGCATTTTTTCGCTCGTGTGACGCACGTGCGCGCGCACGCCTAAAAATGACATGCCTATAATATACAAGCAAGTATATAATACATATAAGAAAGACAAAAAAAGAAAAGTAAAATGCTACGGTATGCGATATATACGCCAGCTATCATATAGTCGCCACACCGCCGGAATAGTATACGATGACGTTCAAGCGCAATTAGGTCACGTCTGTGCTCTGCCGCAAGTAACGATGTTTTCGTCGATGGGGGGGCCCGCCACGTGCGTGTGCCGCAATTATCGCGTATCTCGGAATTTCAGGAGTGGACTGTGTACCTGACGCGCGTACCTCTTATCTCTTTTTCCTCTTAAAACTCTCGTCGAGGTTGAAAATATAATAACTGAGGGAGTTATTGTTCCGACTTGTGTAAGGTGTGTATGTGTACCGAGACATGAAGTGAGGAACAAAAGTATACAAAAAGCGACTGTATGGAAAGGGAACGGTTTTTTTTGTCATTGCGCAAAAGTGAAATAAGAGATTTATTAAATATTAATGTAGGTGTAGAAGTATTTTAGAATTTTCCAAGGGTGAACTCGGAGTACATATAATGGAAAATATTATGTACACATTTTATTTTATGCTCCGATAATGAGAGTTTCGAAGTTTCTCCGTAATCTCGTTATTTGCGTTGAGTTTGTTCCGCGGAAGTTTAATGAAACACTAATGAAAAAGTATGGATTTTTTTTTACTATCGCCAATTATTATGTATGTCGTAAAAGTTGCGCTAACGAGTGAGGCAATTTTCTTTTATTTTCTCGTATAGGAAATAATTTAACGATATATTACAATGTTAGAAAACAAGTTCCCAGTATTAAAGGACTGACTATATAGGATTGAATGATTAGAAGTCAAGAATAGTATTTTTCTACATTGATTGAACGAAAAATCTGAAAGAAAATAACAGAGAAATAAGAGAAAAATGTTGTTCCTTTCAAGCACGCAGCAATCATCCCGATCCCTCTGGGCTCTATATCTAAATATATCATTCTCGTGTCAAGGAGCAGCACGTATAAAAAGCTTTTCTTACCACTATTACACTTCTTTCGATCAATCCACTATTTTTCTTCTATATATCTATAAAAATCCCGTCTTTCATACTCCATCGGCTATGTCATTAGAGCGAATCCTTGCACGTGCTAAAACAAGCTTCGAAATAAGAGAGTGGAAAAAAGTCGCGAAACACACACACACACACACAGCTCGCGGCTATTTGGAGCGCTAGAAAAAAGCGCGCGCGCGCGTATATACAGTCGTTCTATATCGCGGCGAAATCGCAAAAAATCGCACGATGACGCTGCGACTAAGAGAGCCGTTATATAGTCTCACGCCGACGAAATTGCGCGAAGGTGAGTAACTACAATAATAGTGTATATATATATATACACGTGCATAGCTGGAGAGGAGTAAGAAGAAAGAGGGAAAAACGCCGCGCGTCGACGACGGCGACGACGAACAAATGAGCGTATCGAAGGCCGGATATCACGTGAACGCGGCGAGATCTTTGCGTGTATATGTATAATGTGTACACGTAAGCGTACGGTACGTGCCGCGCGATTTAAAAGCACACCACTCGCCGTCTCTCTCTCTCTCTCTCTCTCTCTCTCTCTCTCTCTGCAAATAGACACTCGCAGCAGTGGCCGAGAGCTAAAAAGGAGAAACATATTTTTTTCGTCTCCCAGAGGCGATCGGTCTTTGTATGTATGTGTCTTTATGTGTTTTCCTTTCCTTGAAGGTGCGAGCTTGCGCGTGCGGAAAGAAATATATATAAGATTATAACTATATGGATATAGAGGGAGATTGCGAAATTCGAAATTGGCCCAAACGATTGATATAAACGGTTACTCGTTATTTTTTTATGCCTCTGTTTGTTGGCTTTTCTAAAATAGAAGAGCAGCCCGTCGTGTTTCATCTACATCAGCGAGCGAACATGTTCATTCGATTGTGCTCATATATACCGATCATCAGAGGTTTATTGCGTTAAACTGACGTGAGCGCTCGCAAACGCTGTCTGATACGATTGCCGTTCGAGAATTTGTTTGCCCGAGTTTTTCCGCTCTGACTGCGTCAATGTATAGCCCTTCAAACGCAATTTAGCTATTATAGAATGATGGAAGTGGTGGCGAAGCGAACGACGATGCTTTTATTTTTCGCAATAAAAAAATTCTGCGTCAGACGCTGATTGCATCTAGGATCTATTGCAAAAAAAAGAAAAACAACAATAGCTTCGATAACTTTCGATAGATGCTGCGGTGCGACGTCATGGTCGGATGATGTTTTATACTCGAATCTTTTGTAATTTTTTAAAACGGTTACGATTCGTGCTGCAAGCTGGAAAATTGTATTATCGCTGCAATTTCCACGAAATACGTGCCTCGCGCTTACATTTAGATACAATTATCGCATTGTCTTTTATAATGCATTTATCTAAAATATTCTCAATTTTTTCCTTGCGTAAGAAAATTTAATTATTATGACATTTGATAAACGATAGTCGGAGGAAAGGTTGTATCTATTACATGAATTATCCTTAAATGCGAGAATATTATCAGATACTCGATGTCGTGTGATCATTTTTATTTTTAACTATAACAAGACATTTTTACAATACACAGTTGTATCAAGTTATATATAGTATAGTAGTTTTAAACGTTAAATCTAAAAAAATGTTTATCAATACATTTATGACAATTTTTATTTTTCTCGAAAATTGAACATACTATATAGAATAACAAATAAGAATTATAATTGTTGTTATCGTAATAACACAATAATATATAAATCATAATTATTTTTGTTAAATTAGACATGTTTGCGCTATTAAATACAAAGAAAATATAGTTGTTTCACTATCTTATCTATTCTATTGACATTTACATAGCATTTAATCATACCGCATTCTTTTCTCAAAGATATAGTATTTAGTATATATTTCGAATAAGGCACTTTAAAATTATTTACGCCTCTTTAAATTCAGGCCTACGCGAACAAAAGATCCATTACTATATCAATCCCGTTTCAATGCTCGTCAGTTACATAAACGTCAGATAAAGATCGACGACCATGTGGTCCAAATACATACTCCCGTGCACGTATGTGTTTATATACCTATCCAGCGATTGATCTGTCACCGTAAAGCGCTCAACGGCCTTGCGCGCGAAAACAGCTCGATAAGTAAGAAAATTCATCGTATATCGCTCGCTCTAACGATAACTACCTCCATGCTCCGAGTTATTATACACACGATTGTTAAAGCAAATTGTACTATATACCAAACGCTAGCCACATCTAATCGTAAATCTGTTCATAGAGACGATAAATGTATCTATAAGTGTTGAGAGTTATGTGTGTTCGGTATAGAGAGATAGCGTATATACAATATACTGACAACTCTCGTGTTGTTGTTTTGCGTGGAACTAAGAGAACGTAGATTGTCGTGGGCTTTTCCGTAGCTATATACGTTAGGGTCGAGAAGGCGAGGCATCTTTTTATTTATATATATATGTATGCGTACGTGACGGTGGACACGAGAATACTATTTCGACGTGACAAATGTAACCATCGCCGTCATTTGTTAAATTGTTTCGCAGTAATTGATGCCATTAGTCGGCATATCAATTTCTATGAGAATAATTAGTTTTCTCGTGACCCATATGTATATGCAGCACATGCAATTTTTGCCGTTTCACCACGATCCTATGCGTCAGCGCTATTCTTGCGCTTTGGAAATTTTTAATTTTCAAAGTAGAAGAAAAGTAGTCGTGGTTAAATCGCGATAAAATCTATGTCTCATTCGTTTGTCAGACACGTGGATATCAGATCTCTTTATTTTAGATTATTATATCAATCTTGAAGCGTAAATGGTAGCTGATAAAATACAATAAAAATTATTAATTATAAACACATCACTTTTTTTTATTCGTTCATAAAAATGATGTTCTATTTAAAGAGTGAATCAGAAAATTAAATGTCTTTCCTCATGAATAATATGTTAAATAAGCCCGAACTGAAATAATCAGTAGATGAATAAGAAAGTCGTTATACAAACACCGATTCAGTCATAAAAAACTTCTCTAGTTCTAATAGACTTTCAAATCAATTTACAGTTTACCATAACCAATGAAAATAAATGAATTTCAATACCACTATATATCTTTCCTAATAGAAGTTGTTCAACTATAAATATATTTACTCCGGTAACAACAATACCAGTGTAACAATAACGTTTACGAGATTTTCAGTTGTTTTATGCGTTTGCAATAAAATCATCATTTTATTATTTGCTGTTACCACCTGTTTACGGCGCAACAAGCAACCATTATGCAGACACGCGTGCTGCCTCGAAGGCAACCTCGCGCAAGACGTTACACACACACACACATATCTATATATATCGATCAGGATTATTATCTGCACTTGACTTTGTTAACGATTTTCCGTATCGATGAGCTCCGATCGCTCGCTTCTATGTATTATAGGTAGATATAAGACGCGTTGATCAGGAGCTCGGCCCGTGATCATATCGTCCCCGATTCCTTTTTTTTCTTCTTCCCCGCACCTTACGAGAGGGAGAGAAAAAAAGAAGCGATAGACGAGCGCGGTTAAGTATATAATTCGCGACAGATTTACGCGCTAATCGAGCAGAATGGACTTTCGCGCTTCTAATTCAAGCGATCGTTCTTTTTATGGAGCGTGACACGTCGCTCATGTGTGTGTGTGTGTGTGTGTGTGTGTGTGTGTGTATAGACTATAGCTCGGCTTTGCTTGTACACACGCGAGCGAGCGACGCACGTTCTCCGGTGAGCGCGGACACGCCGCGACCGCGTGCATCGTCGATCATGCACACACAAAGCGCGCAGCTTTCTTTTTTTGCGGAGGTAGGTAAATATAGGTATATGAGTGTGCAACGCAGGCAACGGAACGACGCTATAGGTAATGTTTTGGCGCGCATCCGTTTGTCTGCCCCCGTGTACAACTATATATACTCGTATCGCTTCTTTATGCGAATATTCATTCGATGTTTATGAGTACGTTCAAAATAACGCGTATATATATATATTTTTGCCCGATTTTTTCTTTGTGTTGGTCGTGTTGTCATGTTGGTTTCTGTGCGTATATATGCGATCGTGTAAACAAAGTTGTTAGAGTGGCGATCGTTGCAAAAAGCGGCAGAGATTTTTTATGAGGAAATATTAATGTACAAAATGTGAGCATACCTTAAAAGACACTACAATCGATGTGCTATGGAGGTGTGTATGTACTTGAAATCGAATAAAAGAAGAAAAAAGAATGTTTATATATACGTACTTGACACGTAAACGAGGGAATCGGCCTGCGGCAATTGTTATTTAATCGATCGACCAATAACCCAATAATCGCTTGTTGTTTGTACTTGTATATTTTTTAAACAAGATAACAGTCAATTAAGCGTAAATTAGCGGGAAACTATAAAAAAAAAGCTTCTTATCTTATAATTACGGTATTATCAGTCTTACATGTTTAATTTAATTACCACGATTTTAATTTGTACAAACATTTGATATTTGTTTAATAACTGAATTAATTATTTTTCAATCATTGCGAAAAATTGAAGAACTTTGAATGATGTTAGGAAAGTAAATGTTGTATTGAACTGTAAGTTAAATCTAAATAAATAGAGTAAACTATGAAAAGTTTCTTGAACATAAATAATAAGCTTGTTCAAAAACACAAATACGAAAAACAAAATACCTGCATATAAATTTGTAAACAGATAAATAATAAATTACTACAGTTATTGCAAACCGCATATTTCCTTCTAAATAAATTGAAAAAATGAATTTATATGTTTACCGCGAAAATATCCGCATGAAGTCGTGTAAACATAAAAACGATTTTCACGTCCGCTCAAACGGATTAACAGCTCGGTCTGTTTTGTTCGAAATGGTAATTCGCTGTTACGTACCCAATATAAACTCACGTGTCAACGTTTGCAGTCACATCCATACGTGTTTACTTGAAACATTCATGAAAGTAAAAATTCCTTTTTCTAACCAGAACGTACACTCCGTCACTTAGCATTAGAAACCGGCAAATACCTGGTTTTCCTTATTCTTTTAGTCAATTTTCAAAATTATAAAAAAAAAAATATAAAGAAAACATTACACGTTCATCGAGAAAACAAAAAAATTTACAATCGCAGCCAAGCAATTTTCATATTCCAAACAAGAGAGTGAACGGCTATATCCAATAGTCTATTTTTGGCGACGCTCCGTTGAGAGAATGACAGAGTTTAATTGAAGTTGACCTCTATATAAACCGCGTTATAGCCAAAGTAAAGAACTCTATCTTTCAGCTCTATAAAAATAATGCAATTCCCTTTCTTTTCAACTCCACTACACAACAAACTTTTCGTCGTCCTTCCACATATATATATACAGATATCTTCGCCTAATCGGGAAAGTCGCTCCTTCGATATAGATATACGTGTATACTATAACACAAAACGAGCGCTACGTACATGTACACACTAGTACAGCGTAGTGATGTAAGCTTCCACACGGCGATCGCTCGCTATATATTCGCGCTCGCTTGCCTGCTTTTCTGTCAACGACCTACTCCAAGGATTACGCACGCGCTCGCTCGGCACATGCATCGTACCGGGGATGCGCTTGCATATACACGTAAATATCTATACGCTATATAAGTGCATCACGCAGTGTATATATGTATGTACACGTGAAAAGCGCGAGAACCGTGTGTCACATCGAATCGATGAGTTTCATAACTTGCTCGGCTGATTAATTAGCGTGTGTATACATATAAACTCGCAAAGTCGCGTGTATAATTGATTAATAGTCGCCTGTGCGTATATATATATATATATATATATATATATATATATATATATGCTAAATACCCGGCTCGCGTTTTATCTGCCATTTATTCGTTACGAGAAAAGAGCGTAAGATTTATTTAGTTCCAGTGAGCAATGCGCGTATCTCGGCAGCGCGGTCTATTCTTAGTGTATACGCGCGCGCACAAAATCTGCGTGCTAAGGAAATTGCCGAGCGCGCAACATCAGTCGTGACATATATATTATGTGAAAAAAGCGTACAATTAGAGCTGTTTCTTCCGTGTCTTGGTTTCCATTCAGCAATGTGGATTATAGTATACTCGTTTTTTATGCGCGCATTGATTCACTATAATTGTTTCGTTCTCGATGATGCTGATTGATGACGATCGATCTGGCCGTCAATGGAATTGCATGTATTACGGGATTTCAGCGTGACGCGCAACCTTGCAGTAGTAGCAGCACTCGTTGCGTGTACCATACAGTACATACCTATTTCATAATCATTCTTTTTTTTTTGCAATAAAAATGTGTAGATTTCCATTCGCTGTAGTGGCGTTAAGTGGCCGTAAAACAAAAACTATATAATACACGCGTCGTTGAATAACATTATAATGCAGTAAGAAATGTATATAAGCTGCTGTACGGGGTTTAATTATCCCGTATATACGCGTCACAAAGTGCGTAAAACCGTGCGTGCATATATATATAACAACAATGCTATGATGATTATGCGTATACATTATATACGGTCCAGCGTCGCGAACTACCTCACTGCGTATATGTACGCGTAAAAAAACACCGAAGCTAACGATCAATATATAGCGACGCGTCATGAATTACTTTAGAACCGTTCTTTTTACATACCGACACGCGAACGAAACGAGGGCAATTAGCCGGTGCGCTGCGAATAACGTGTACATATATATGTATAGGACGAGTGAGCTGCTCTCTTGGGAACTAATCAGAGCTGGAAAAATCGAAATTTTAAATTGGCTCCCCGGGGTGATTACCGCAGCTATCACATATACGAGTTTCGAAAAATTCGTATACAATAGGCAGCTGTGCGATATATGTTCGCAGGCAGACGCATATCGCTATATTCTCGACGATGAATCACACTGTTTATGTCGGCGTGAGATTGTCCGGTC
>JAWWEQ010050545.1:0-11446 GCA_035583055.1 Torymus tubicola
CTGTTCGACTTTATCCTATGGTTATACATTCTGTAGAAGTCGAACAACAACTTTTTTTTCGGGCAGCTTCGCGCATCACGCATCGAGCATCGCGCATGCAATGTGGATTCCTTGTGATGGCCGTACGCACCAGCGGTGCCAACAGAAGAAGAAGAAGAAGAAGAAAAAAAAGAAGAAGAAGACAGTTATATGAATATTGCAAACGCAGTTCATAAATTACGTAGAACAAACTTTCAATCAAATGACAAATAAAGGCTTCTATAAGCACTATTGCTTGAACGAGGCTAAAATTGTAATTGTACACATTATTCAGTTACGAAACTTGTGATATAAAGAATTATAAATCGGACATATAAGGTGTACACATTTGACATGTATTCAATTGGTAGATTCCATGCTAAAGGAAACATAGAATTAGCTCAGTATCTTAAACGTAAGTTAACGTTATTTTGATCATGATTAAAACTACCACATGTAATTAAATAACTCTTTAGTGTTACACTTTTATTAATTCCATCTTATAGAAAATTACTAAAATATTCAGTTCATTAAGGAATCAATAAATTGTATGATTCAAATTTACTTTGTAGGATCTGGAATAATTAAATCAGACAAAGTATTTGACACAATGTGTCAGGTTGATAGAGGAAAATATACTCACCTAAATGATGCTTATGTAGATTCTCCACAAGGTATTGGGTTTGGTGCAACTATAAGTGCACCGCACATGGTAAACAAAGGTTTTTAAATTTTCTGTTTTTAATAAAAAAAATAATGTATTAAAATACTTATTTCATCAATGATTCTTCTAATCTCATTTTATAATTATAAAAATAAAAAACATTTCCTTGATATAATTTATAAATTAATATTTTAAGAAAATAAAATGACATATTTTTACAGCATGCATATGCATTGGAATTTCTCTCAGATAAGTTGAATGACGGTGGTAGAGCATTGGATGTTGGATCTGGTTCTGGTTACTTAACAACATGTATGGCTCTTATGCTGGGTTCGAAAGGTGTTGCAGTTGGTATAGAACATGTAACTCAACTTCAAGAAAAAGCTAAGAAGAACATTGAATGTGATCATCCTGAATTTTTGAAAACAGATCGTATTATACTTGTTGGTTGGTTATAGAATATTTAACAGACAGAATTTCTTCAATAATGGATTAAGAAAAAATAAGTGTGTTGTCTAGTGGTTCGCATGCTAAATTACCTATGTTTTAGTTCCTTAACTTAAATTTTATTTTAAGAGTACCCAGGATTTTGAGATAACTCCTTTTTTTTTAAATTTTGAATCATTTGCATTATACTATGAAGAAGTTTTTTTTAATTTGGCAATTTATGTTTTACAGTATCAGAACCATCACCTGAATACAGTTTTCAATTTTTTGAAAAATAATAATCAGAAAATTTTATAATACTGCAAAATTGTATTCAGATAATAAAAAATAGTTTCTGTAAGTTATACCTACATGGAAAGACAAGTGGTATTATGACAATGCAGAAGTGCAACTATTTTCATGTTAATTGGTATTTGTTTTGATATTTGGAGGTCTTTTTTTACTTAAAACGAAAGTCCATGTAGAGCATTGTGCAGCGTATAGAGAAACTTCAATGTCTCGGTTACATCAAAATTCAATGTTGGACAATTGAATACTTCAATTTGAAAAACAGAAGAGGTATTTAGCTAGGTTGTACACTTTTCTTTCTGTGTAATACTTTTCTAATACTATTAATGAAACTATAAAAAAAGTTCTTAAAATAAAGCATTCAAAATCCTGAGGAGATGATTATTTAAGTCATATTTGAATTTATTAGCAGCTTATGCACAGGAATACTGAGATTTTGTCTGCCATACAGTTAATTGTTACTTTTCATATTAATATTTAAATAAATGATTTTTAACAAATACAAATAACTAAATTAAATAGCAAATTTTAAAAAAACAAAGTTTTTTAATTAATGAGTTAGTTAATATCAGAGAAATAACTTAAAAAGTTTGTTTTTGCTTTACTTGCTACATTCTCTAATCAATGAATGAAGTAGACTTAAGGTAGTACTCACAGTAGTTATTTGAAGTATAATATAACTAAATTAATATTCAATAATATTTATACAATAAAATTTTGTTAGCAGTGTCTAACAATATTTTTTAAAACTAATAAATATTTGCCCAAACCTATATTTTTTGCAGTAAAAAATTTATAAAAAAAATTAAATAGTAAATCTGGAAATGCACACAAATTTGTATTGTTTTTCATAATCTAATAATTTGGAAGTAAACAATCTGAGAAAAACATAGTTGAGTAATCTAGTACTTTTATCAAGAATCTATATATCTAAGATGAAATTGATCTGATTGTTTCTATGTGCAACTTTGTGTAAATTGAATTAATGTTTAGATTTGTAGTAGTGTCTTATTATTGTGACTAAGATAATTAAGCAATATTTACAAGATAAAGCCAATCAACTTTGTAGTTTTTTCAAAATATAAAAAATATAAAATCTATTAGATAAAATAAAATTACAATTAACTTTTCTCTTGGAAACCCTGACTTTGTACAAATTTAACTTTAAGTTTTTGTTAAATCTGAATGGTAATTCTTTTAGTGTGGGTACTACCATAAGGGGATGTCCGAGCATGTACAAAATGAAATATATACAGGTATTTTGAATTGGCTATAATAAAAAGTTGTAAATAACAGTCATACTGAAGTGGGGAACACACTATCTGTATATATATATGTGGCTTCAAAGCATATAATCAGGTATAAGTCCACTTTTTAAAAATAAAAAAAAACTTGGGTTTTGTATCTTCAAACAGACCTTTTCATTAAATTCAAGCACAAATATTGCTGTAAAGCTATAATACACCCGAAACATAACAAGATTAGTCCATTTTTCAAATTTCGTGCCCAGCATAATCAAATAAGTCCATCATATTTTTGATATATCGAAGCTATATATGATAGATGGCTAATATATATTTATCTGTTTATTTAAAAATTCTTATACTTTAAAATTATAAACATTTTAAAATTTTACAATATCGATGGCTCTTATTCATATAAATCTAACTCATGCGAGCATTCAATATAATTCTAACTCGTAATTGCATGTAATAACATTTGAACTCAAAATTCTCTGCAAGACAACTCTAATTCGAGTGCACGTTCAACACAATGCCAACTCAAAATTTATTACAAGATGATTCTAATTCGAGCACCCTTCAATATAATTCTAACTCAACTCCCTACAAGATAATGAGTTTGAGTTAGAATTATATTGAAGGCGGCTTTAATTAGAATCATCTTGTAGGGAGTTAAGTTTGAATTATATTGAAGGCGGCTGGAATTAGAATCATCTTGTAATGAATTTTGAGTTCGAATTTTATTACATGCAATTACGAGTTAGAATTATATTGAATGCTCGCCTGAATTAGATTTACGTGAATAGGAGCCGTCGATATTATTACAATACACATACAATACAAATGATTGTAAACTTAAGGTCAGGTTCCCATCTAGCATCCTAAAATTTTTTTTCATAGAAGGAAGTAAATCAGAAACTCAATTTTTTTATACTTATTTATATATCTTAAAGTAGGATTACAATTTTTGTTTATTAAAAAGTAATAGAATAATAATTTTTTATTTATAATGAAACATCGCCATTTGTAAAAAAGAGTATCCAGGGGTGGCATTATAGTGCTTGTAAATATGATCTGAAATCAGAAACCAAAAATTTTTATAAAATATATTAAATTTATTGGAGCTTAAACCAATAAAATTATGATATTTATTATTATTTTTTTTTTCACAGTATACTTTGAAGAGCGAAAAAAAAGCGAAAATCGGAAACTAAAATTTGCATGTCCGCCAGTTTTCCAATTGTTGGTTTTTTGTTGGTTTTACTGATTCAAGCTCCAATAAATTTAATATATTTTTTCTCATACCCTGTCGGAAAGTGTTGTCTTCCCACCCCCACTGAAAAATCTCACGTGAGATCTCACATCAAAATCTCACCTGAGATTCTGCTCCGGATGCAGCTAAAAACTTATCTAAATTCCAAATCAGTTCTGTCTGTATTGGCGGGCGCCTATTAGGCTGTTTTACCCCTCAGATGAACCCAAAAATACAGGTTTCGAAGCGTTTTAGACAATTTTGTAATTTTTAAACTTTGATACATGAAATGTTACGTGAGATCTCATGTGAGAACTCATGTGAGGTCTCACGTGAGATTTCGTGTATTAACGTTTAAAAATTAGAAAATTGTCTAAAATGCTTTAAAACGCTTCGAAACCTGTATTTTTGAGTTCATCTGAGGGGTAAAACAGCCTAATAGGCGCCCGCCAAAATAGACAGAACTGATTTGGAATTTAAATAAGTTTTTAGCTGCATCCGGAGCAGAATCTCAGGTGAGATTTTTCAGTAGGGACCCTGCTCTCACGGTCGAAAGTGCCACATTCTCTCCCGCCTGAAACTGCGACGCGCATAAGCCTCGCAGTTACAGGCGTGAGGTTATGTGCCACTTAAGACCCTTAGATCAGGGTGAGAAGACAATAATGTACTTTCCTCCAGGGAATACATGAGAAAAAATAGTATACGCTACGCGGGCGGAAAGGAAGGCATCAATCCCCGCGTGTTTGCGATCCTCGCCTTCGGCTCGGGTAGCGTAATGTACTATTATAAAAATTTTTTGATTTCTGATTTCAGATCATATTTACAAGCGCTACAACGCCGCCCACCTGGATACTTTTTTTTTAATATAGCCATGTTTCATTTTTAATAAAAAATTATTATTCTATTATTTTTTACTAAAAAGAAGTATAAAAAAAATTAAGTTCCTTATTTACTTGCTTCTATGAAAAAAAAATTCGAGAAAATCATGTAATTTTTGGGGTGCTAGTTAAGAACCTGACCTTAATAGAAATGTTACAAAAATAGATATTTCTTCAATAAATTTTATAAGAATTATTCATTAAACAATTTCTAATTTTGTAATTTATTTATCCATTTCATAATTAAATTAAAGAATACGTTCCAAGATAAACAGGAACAGCACTATCAGATAAGTCCTTAGTTTCCGGCATAACCAGATTAATGCATTAGAAAATGTATATAGGGTAGGCGCCAAAGGGGTTCCCCCTAGCCTTTTCAATTCGAATGGCTGCATTAAGGTTTTTTAATGTATTTATAAACAATCTATTATGAATAATTACAAAATATGATTTTTGCCATTCGAAAAAAAGGTTTCTAGGTTTTTTTAAGCCGATAGGTCTTAGTTTTTTCATAGGGCTCATTGTTTTCGAGAAAAAACTTCTTAAAGTTTTAAAAATTGTAATTTTGACTACTTTTATCACTTTTCTTGCATGAAATATTATTAATTTTCACCAAACTAGACATAAATTATTGTTTTAACATTATATGATTGGAGTGGTGTTTGGCTCAGGCGGCTAGGTGCTTGCTTCCCAAAACAAACATCGCCTAGGGCTCAGGTTCGATTACCCGTCAGCGCAAAGAAAGACCGAAATTTTAGACTGTTTGGCCACCCATGAAATTCAATTTTATATCCATGCTAAATGATTGCTGGTGGTACTCTAATCTTCCCAAAGTTTCAAGTTGAGGCTGTATTTAGATCTTGAAGTAATTGTGGTAAAATCATCGTTTTTGCAAAAATTTATAATGAACTACTTATACTAATAGATTAAACAGGGCTGCGAAAATGAGTATCATAAAGTCATTCGAAGCAAAAGGGTGACTTTAGCGTATTTTATGTGTATTGCGACCTGAATACCAGATATAGGTTTAACCCTCCTAAATTCTAGTTTAGATTTGAAAATACTTCAGTATATCAGATTTTTGAGACATCCCTAACCTCAAAGAGTGAAAAAGGAGCGTTTCCGGTCATACTGTGAACTGAATACTATATCAAGGATTTTTTTGCTTAAATTAATTACGCAATCAAATACTCCTATTCTATCTTCGATCAGTATTGTTTGAATTTTTACATTCGATTCACAAATTCTAGATGATCTGCTTTCTCATGAAGCAAAATCCAATCAAAGATTAGATGCTTTGGAATTGATCTTATACGATCCCATTTGTTCTCAGAGCTCCCAAATTTAAAACAGTCGTGCTCTCCTTGAATCGAAAAGGTAATTCTCTGGGCTTTTCAAACTCATTGTGAAAATCCAGTGAACTATTCATTATCACGAAGTTCACACATCTCCAATTAAAACTTAGTATTTATTTCAGAATGTATATTTTTCTATATTTTTAGATTCAGTAGTTCTTTCATACACAATCGTTTCTTCTTATTTTTATCTTTACGAGAACTAACTTTTCTTTGCTTTAAAAATCTTGAACGTAACATGTTCGTGTATCAACTTCTTAAAAAACATTAGATAATATCCTTCAGGTATGAGATGAATTTAGAATTATTTTATTAGCTCAGATCAGACCAGTTTGGATAAAGAAATATATCCATATCCGTCTGGGGTATTCTGAAGAAAAATTCCATTTTTCGATTGTATAATACCATTACACCTATTTTAATTCTAACTTTGTAGCAACTAATTGACTCACATCAACAAATATTTTGAAATATGTCCAGTCACGTTATATATTTAGGTTGTGAAAAACAGAAAAGGTAAAAAACTGATAAGTTTTATTCAGTAGACATGGCAACACATTCTTTAATATATATTAACAATCTAAGGCAAAAGTACAATGCAAGAAAACGAAAATTGGAGCCTATAAACGATATTTCACCAGATAGTAAAATATGTAAGTTGTTACGACTTGAAATTGGGCAATCCTATTATTTCTAAAGATCAAAATAAGCCAGACATCATTCTATAGGAGAGTCTCGAATTCTCACTCGCGGTGTATATTCCATTGCAAACACATTGGGAATTTGATTTCTGTTCCAAATTATACCTGTTATTTATTGCTTATGGACTATAAATTCTTAATTCTCGTAGTGAACATTTGAGCACTGAAAACTATTGGCCTCTGGTGAATGAAGTCGCAGATGAAATACAACTTGAGGATCAACGAATGATCAGTGATTTCATGTTTGATTATCATCGTGAATATAAAATGGCAAACGATAAGGTTGTTTTTGATCTCAACAATATTGATTCTTTCAAAGATAAAGATTTCAAGACATGGTTCGCCTTTGATAAAAATCAATTCTTAAGTATATGTAACTATGCTGAAAGTCGTGAGCAAAAACACATAGGTGTTCTCCTTTGTAAACTCCGAACAGCACTCATAAATGAAGAATTAGGACAGGACTTGCTCAAGAATCTAGTTTCAAAATTAATTGATGTTGCAGATCGATTAAATGTACTTAATCACAATACACAATACACTCATGGCGAAAATCTTGTTTGAGATCACTGAAAAGGATCTTGTTTATTTGATGTTACCTATCGTTTAGCCCAAAAATCGAAGAATTTCGCTGAACAAAAACAGCTTTGGAGTGAACAAAAGAAAATGCCACTTATAAAATCTATGGTAGGATGTGCTTCCGATGGTTACGTATTATTCGTCTTAGGACCCTTTGATGCTACTCACAATGACGCAACACTATTGAATGACTGTTTCTCCAGATATGAGAGTATAATGTCTATATTTCAAGAAGGAGATCATCTTTTTGTCGACGGAGGATTTCGAGATTTAATAGATTTTCTCACTGGGACAAAGAAATTCAATGTTCTCGCGTTGTCACTAAAATCAGATGGACAATCGAACAACTTTTTGGACGCTTGAAGAAAAAGTTCAAGTATTTTTCCATACCAGCTAATAATGCTACATTAGCTGATGATTACGACTACCTTTTAATTACATTTGCAGTTTTGAATGCACCAAACAATCTGAAAAATATTGTTGAAGATTATAATCTTAGTCAGGTGTAAGTTCCGTACATTGAAATTAACTATACGGCAATAGACAATGAAGAAAATAATCAGTTACTTCAATTTCCACGACTCACCATCGCTGATTTGTACTACCTCAGTCTTAGTCCATACCAGATAACTAATGCTATATCTTACTATGCAGAACACAAAAAAGATGGAATATTCCTTGTTCACAAGTTTGAACCAGTACGTGGACATCGAACTGCAAGTATAGACTATGTAAGTTACGACATCAATATTGAATATCCCCTAATAGTTAAAGTTTACATGAAATCTCGATACCGTAGCGGAAAATTCCACTATATTTTCGTATTAGTAGACAAATTAGAAAATAGTAGACACTCAATTCTGGAATATTACTGTACATGTGAAAGTGGAGCTAGAAAAGTTGGATGTTGTAGTCATATTATGACAATTACATGGTTTTTGGAGTACGGACAATACCAGATTCCTAACCCTGATATTTGTAATGTATCAATAACAATCCCTAAGAATCAAAATGAAGAGGGCATTTAAAGTTAACGAGTAAATGACTGAATCTGAAGTTGAGCTAACAGGAAATGCATGGTATATAGCCGACTTTTTTGACAACAAAAATCGGACACGCTTGAACACTACCGTTCATGTTCTGGATTTTTTCGGTGGTGAAGAGCGAACGTGGTACCTGGGGTTGGTGGCTGAAGCTCCCGTATGCTTCTGATCGGTGGGTCGGATCGACTAACAAGGAAGGGTATCGAAGTATCCGCCACCGATTTCCTAAAATTATTAAAAAAATTATTTAATTTCGACACTTTTTTTAATTAAAAAATAAAAATTTACTTAAAACATAAAAGCCTCTGTAATTCTCTTAAATATATATACACAAATAGCATTATAAAATTTTAGAAGATTTTGTTGAAAATTGCCCCCTAAGGAGCTGATTGAAACTGAAAAAATTAAATTTTAAGAAAAAGCATTTTGATTTGACACCTATAAATAAATTTATTTTATTTTTCAGTACAAATAATTTTTCAAAAAAAAGTGAAAAATACGCTCTCAGACGCTTCTTCAGAATAAAATTATTTTTATAAATATTTAATAATTTTTAGAATTTTCGTAGAAAAAAAAGTAAAAAAAAAAAACAATGTATCCTTGTAAAAAATGGGGGTGGCGACCCCGGAAAATCCAAATGCTGTATTTAATATCGTCGTTCAGTAAAACATAATATTTAAATGTTTTGAATAAGAAATTTTGCATAGAAAGAAAGATACCGTGAAAAAACTGTTTTGGGGGTGTCCTTTGAGGGCGATTTGAACCCCTTTAAAGTGTTTAATGGCAGATAAAAAAAAAATGATTCGTATTTCGCTGCCCTCTACAGCATAGCGAAGATTTATTGAAACCGGTGGTGGACACTTCGATACTCTTCCTTGTAAGTACAATGATTGCGCTGAGCGCATGATTACCGAAAGACCGATTCCACTGCGTGATTTGCCCAACCTATAAGGTAGAGGTATGTAGAAGTCTGTAGTGGTGGTTCGATCGGTGAGACCGGGATTATCAATTACTCGTCAAGCCGGGTTGGGTTTGAGTCCCAGATCTTCGCCGATTGATACAAGCATCACTGTTTCATACATGTGCTTTGTTTGCCAAAACACCACAGACCTCCGTCGTCGATTAGCACCGCGAGGGAGCACAAACAGCGCGACGTTAAATAACATAAAAAAAAACATGATCAAAATACAATACTTCCGCACAAAATTATTAATACAACGGACTTGTATTTCACGAAAAAAGGATGGTTTACGTATGCAACGAAAACACGTTGTATATCTGTGCAACTCTCACAAAGTTTGCGACAAAAGAGCGAAAATGAAAATATGATATGAATAAATTTTATAATGAATTAATATAATGAAAGACTAACATGTGAGCGTGAAGTTTAAATATAGTTGATTTCTTTATATGTAGTAAATTATTATTTTTATATTTTTATAATGTTAGTAGTTGTTAATTATAAATATTTCATGTAAGAAAGAACAGAGACAAAAATAGTAAAAATTGCAATTTTTAAAACTTTAAGAAGGCTTTTCTCGAAAACAATTAGGCCTACGAAAAAACTAAAAGACCATCGGCCAAAAAACCTGAAAACATTTTTTTCGAATTGCAAAAACCATATTTTGTAATCATATATAATAGATTGTTTATAACAAATTACCTGCCATTTTTCGGCTATGCAGTATCGAAATTCCAATTCAGCAGGCAAAAATACATTAAAAAAAATTGGTTCAGCCATTGAAATTGAAAAGGCTACGGGAGCCCCTTGGCGTCTACTCTAATAACCTCATGCTCAAATCACTGTGTAAATATGTGTTTTGAATGTGTCAATTGACTACAAGTATCGCGACTCATCTCGTTTCTCCTATTCTTACGTATAAGTTTAAAAATCATTTTTCTGGGAAACTGGAACAGCGGCCTTATTCTATACTAAATTAAGAAATAGGGACCTAAGGAATATTTTTAGTAAACAAAAATGTTTTCTCAACTTTTATTGTCATGCACTTTAGAAATGAATAAATAGGCCAAGTAGAAAAGAGTATTGTTAGTTAACTTAATGAACTTGTGGAATACTGTAATCAGATCTATTCATTTTCCGGTCTTTTAATTTATATTAAGGTTTCAGTAATTTAATATAAGTGCGCGTATTTCTTTATAAATGGGAGATCATTATAACTATGCTGTATGCCTAAAGCCAGAAATCTGTAATTACTTGTTTTTTCAATGGATAAAACCAATAAAAAAACTTATTTTTTGTGAGCATTGAAGTACATCAAAGGATGAGAGCTACTTAAACTATATATTTAAAAAATATAGAAGTGCGAACCGCTAAAAAAATTATCAGTTAGTGACGTGAAACTTCCGGTATATATACACCAGATTTGTGGGTTGGATTGATTAACATAAGTATGATAATTGCGTTGAATAAGAATACCGGAAGGTCGCACACCTTAGAGATAGAGATCTAGCAGTGGTCCAATCGGTAAGACTGTGGCTAATTGTTAATCCAAGTTTGTGTCCCAGACCTTCATAGGCTTCGACATAATTAACATACTACTCCCTCGTAGTTTACCACCGTGTTCCTTACTACCAATAGTTCATTTACTTGATTTACAATACTCTTTATATTTGGCTCTTTTGTCTTGAAAATAAGCCTTTGGCCTCTATTTTTCACTTAAACTTCGTGTGCGTGAGGCTCAAATACACATAGATGGTATACTCCTCTCCTTAGCATAAGATACTTTCTTTTTTGAGGGCAATTTTTTACTCAGGCGGCAATATATAATATTTCTATTTGTTAACATTTTTTTATTTTATAATAAGTCTTTAAAATTCAACATTCGATTCGTTGGGGACCCGTCTCAAAGACGGGTAAAAGTATTGTTCAACTGTCATATAGTAGATTGAAAATTGAACTCGCTCAAATCGAAAAATTAAAAATGTGGTCACATGCATCTCATTCAGATACACATTTTCT
>JAWWEQ010050546.1:0-11445 GCA_035583055.1 Torymus tubicola
TTGGGAGGGGCTGTGACGAGGAAATTATTCGCATAGGCGATTTCCTCTGGAATGTCGACTGTTATTGTTGACATTCCTTATGTTCTCTCTCTCGCTGCGTACTCGTCGCTCTCACGCACTTATAAGATTGCCAAATATACATTTGGAAAATGTTTGTAAGGTGCGGAGATGGCAACAGAGAATGACAGCCAATATCGATGGGAGAGAGAAGATCAAGGGCTGTGAGCTTGTAAGGTGTTCAAGCGGCAGCCAGTACGAGCAGACCGCGCTCGAGTAATAAGCTTGCCTGAAAGCAAGCACGTGTGTGCGTAGTGGAGAGATAGTGAGAGAGAGAGAGAGAGAAAGGAAGGGAGCAGCAGCCCACGATGCCTTCTACCACGCCAACCCACGCCAACCGGTCCATGCGCAAGAGAGGGAGAGCGGCGGGATACCCGGGCACCGGCGACGACAAGCCGTAGGGGACGGGGTCGGTAGCAGCGGAGCGGCGCCAGGTCGGGCCAGCGACTGCTTATCCTCGGCAGCGTCAGCGAGCCAGCGGCAGAGGCGAGTAGACTCTATTTACGGCAGCGGCCGGTCTCGCCTAGAGAGACGACCGTGCCTGGGTTCTTCGTGAGTCCGCGCGCTCGTAGGAGGCGAGCAAAGATCCCGTGCGCGGTGAATCGGCTCCCTCCGATTATAGTGGGGAACGATGTTCCTATTGAGAGGCACATCCGTGTGCAAGCGAGCGCTCGTGCGGGAGCCACTGATGAAGATGAAATAAAGCGCCAAATTAGTGTTTTTGTGTATTATAAATAGCTTATTTAATTCTCTACTCCCACCTTTCCCAGCGCATAGGAATCGGCCTCCCACCGACTCTGCGGCAGACGGAACATCCGTGTCTCCGGTCCTGCTGAAATAAATAAGCTGTGGCGTTGTACAGGGATATGGAAAAGTACAACGTTACAAATGTCAAAAGTTGAGTTTTCACCAAAAATTGCAAAAAATAACAATTTTTGATGTGCAATAACTGTTGTAATTATTGAAATATTGCTCTAACAATTTAGGAACATGTTTTTTTCATGAAAAACTAAGTGTCTATAAATTTGGAGCAATTTTAAAATTTTGAACTGCTCAGTTCACTTGAAATAGCCCATATATATATGGCCACGTCTCATTCGGGATATCCCTGAATTCTTTTAGATTTTTTAGACCGATCGTTTTGGAGATATAAGAGGTCAAAAATTAAATTTTGATGATTTTTTGCATTTTAGACCGATTTTCATTAATTTATAACTCCTCAAGGGAGCATTTCCCCCGATAGACATACGAATATTTTTTTTTTTTTTTGTAGAATTTTCTCAGATTTTCAAAAAAAATACTTTTAGCGTCGTACGCTTATGCTTTCACTTACATATATGCAAATGAAACATAAATTAAAAAAATTGAAAGTCCGAACTTTCTCTAGCAAAAAACTCAAGGAGATACATTTTTATTGTCCAAACGTGTCCGTATGAAACCTCTAATGATTAACGATCGTTTTTAGAGCTAAAAAAAATCTTTCATGTCATCGTTTTTTTTCAAAAAGTCGTACGCGGGTCTAAAAAGATTAATTTAAAATTTTAGTCCTCCCGATTGACATGAAATGACCCATATATATACAGGTTCTCCCATTTTAAACAAACCACTTAGATAACTCTGTAGGATGGCCTCCAATTAAAAAACTTCCAATATAAAAATTGTAGGGTACGGAGGGGGCCAACCGATGATGACCTTAAGTATGACCTTCGGGACAAAGATTAAGGTCATTTGAAGGTCAAATTTATTTTTCAAATGCGATCCCCTATTTTTCACTTCACATTCTGTAAGAGGGAGAAATTTTAGTTCAGATATGATCTAGGGTTATGGTCATGGTCAAAGTCATGTCTAAGGTCTAAATCAGTCAATGCATCCGTACATTTCGAAAACTTTTCAAACTGGAAAATCGTAAAGACAAAATTTTTATTATTTGGAAGGAGCCAACTGATGATTTTGTCCATGACCTTGAAGTCTAGGATCAAGGTCATCTGAAGATCAAATCGATTTTTTCAATTGATAACTTCCACTTTTAACTTTGCAAATAGAAAGAGCAGAAAATTTTACGTTAAAATATGGCCTTAGATCGAGGTCACCATCAGTTGGCTCCCGCTGAATCATATAAATTAATTAAAATTAATTAATTAAAAAATGACGTTTATCGGTAGGTAAATAGGTTCATATGGCTTATATTTGCGTGATAAAACCCAAATCAGTCAAAACTGGTGGCACGTTCCTATAGAAGTTTATTCACATTTTTGCTTGTATCTTCGGGAATTTGTCAAATATGTCTCTCAAACTTTTTTTACAATCGAAAAATCAAATAAAAAATTTTTTTTTTTCGAATGTATAGGTATAAGACCGCCTTAAACTAATGGCACGGGCATGACGGGGTTATTAAGACAACGACGGTTATGCGTCCTTAGTTGAGCAGAACCTGCCGAGAGTAATTCAGATCTTTATATCTGAGTGAACTATTTGCATTGTTAAATGATACGAGAAATCGCAGGCGTGCTTATTGTCGAGCACAATATCCAGGGTGCGCGCCACATGCCAGTGGTAATATATAATGAATCACGTGCAAACTGACAGTATGTTTAACATAGTTAAGATAATGAGATGGACAACGAAATAAATGAAGAGAGATACATAACAAATAGACCGATCGCAGTATAGATATGTGTATCTCGAAACTGATTTTTGCAGGCTTTCTAATCAAGCTTCAGACAGGATGCTTCTGGTAGTTCCTCCAGAATCCAAAATCGCCGTATAAATTTATTTAGATTGCTGTTTAGTACACAATGTGGATAATTGAGCCTAGGATTTTCCCCCTTTTAATTGTTTGATTTTATTACTCTAATCCGGAAAAGAGTTTACGAGGATACGCGCAACAAGCCGAAACAAAATGTAAACCAACTATAAACTAAATAGCTTAAAAGCCGCAAAAATTCTCATTGGAAGGACTTCCAGCATTAAGTTGATCCACTTCATTTTTCAACTTCTTAAGTAGTTTACATTGTAGAGACATCTTGTCATTGAATACCAACACATCGGCCAGGATCTGTAAGCATGATCGAAGATTCATCTGCAACTCCTGCTAAAGCATGTAGATTGCAGATTTTCAAAAGCCAAAAGATGACTCTCGACTTCAGCAGCTTTTTCACGGAGTTAAGTTACCAGACCCAATTTGATATCAGTGCTAGTGACGCGACCATTTATACTACTAGTCTGTTTGCTCATATTTATGTCAAAAGTTTGATTTGATGCTAAATATAATCATTAAAAGTCTATTTTTATCCCATCAATAAATATAACATAAAATTTATTATGTAATATTAATTTAAAGTATAAAACAATGAAAACATGAAATACAATCCGTAACATCAAGAGTGGCTCAGGCGGTTAAGAAGTTGGTTTGTTTACATCACAGTAAACGCCGCACTTAGCTTCTTCAGACAAGGTTACTCGAGGTTGTTAAATTCCGGGTCTAAATTCCGGGAGACGTTTTTCTAAAAACATGTCTACTCGTATTTCAGTGACAGAGGACGAGCTCACGACCGTCCACTCATACAGTTCAAAGCCTACAGAACCAAAACACAAATTTTAATTAGTTATAACACATTGCTAATACTCTAACGGGGAATGCGACACTAAATAACCATTCAGAAAAAAAAAATCCGCAACAGCGCGCAGTTACGTTTGCCACAGTCTGTAAAATTTTGTTATTTGGTCCAAGGGACGAAAAAATTCATTTCTTGGCCGTTTTAAGTCCCCAGCTGAATCTAACTTTTAAACTTCTTTTAAGGTGGCCTTACACCTATAAATTTAGAAAAAATCAATCTTTTTTTATTTGATTGATATGAGCAAAAATTTTCAATAAACTTCTATAGGAACGTGCCATAAGTTTCTACCAATTTGTGCTTTACCGCAAACGTAAGCCACATCAAGAACCAATTTCTTACAACCAATTTTACAGTTAAAGAAAAAAAATACTACGAAAAAAGCGTTTCGATTAGATATCAAACTGAGAAAATATATTAACTGATTCAATGTTTATATATTTTATACATATACACGTAATCTAAACATATACAAAAATTTTAAATGAGATTCGTGAACTCAAATCGTGCGATCTGTTGGTAAAAAGTATGAAAGCCGCCGTCGCAAGGCGCCTGGAAACATTGCCATGTGCTGTGATCGTTGCGTCGCAGCATCAATTGTCAGTGTCGGCTGTTCTGTGCGCCCATGTGTTTTTATTTTGGATATGTCATCTGTTTGGGGTTAGTTTCATTGACATAGACATTTAGCCAAATTGTACCTTGTGTTCGCTCAAAACTTCAATCAACTGGATATTAGATAAATATAAATTAACTGAATCATAATTAAATTTCTAGAAAACATAGATACTTTGTGGAGATTTCTTTTTCAGATTTGCAGCAGTAATTATTGTTAGATTCAGATAGCTATTGGAAGTGATTAAATCCAGATAGCTATTCAAAGGGACTAATTATCACGAAATGTGATAAAATCATCTGAAAGATTAAGAGCTATATAAACTTTACCTGTAGTTGCGATAACTCTTATGTAGTAAGTTGCATATTTATTACTTTTTTCTTTACTAACTAACGTTACAGATTTTTTTTTTCTCACAATCAAGTATTTTTTTATAATCAGCATTAAACTTCTTTTGTAGCAATTAAAACTTTTCTTCATGTATTCAATACATTAAAGATTTGGGGAGTGTAACGGCCGACGTAGAGAGCGGTCAACAGGAGGAAGGCTCGCATTAAAATCGTGTGTATTTGGAAGTAGACTAGGGCAGTTAAAGGCGAAAACAGGGGGAATAGAGGAGCTAGAGAGGAGTAACCGGAGTGAGTGAAGTGTAGGCGTGATAAGTAAAAGGCAAAAGGAAAAAACAAAGAAATATAAGTGAGGGGAATACTGTTTTGAACGCGAAAGTGGTATAGAGGAGAGAGAGAGAGAGAGAAAGAGAGAGAAACATAGAAGAAGCACACGCGGGTTCGCAGGATAAGAGCTAGAGTGGCGCCACGTCCATAGGGAGAGCGGCCAACATTAAGGTGCCGATACATAGAGTAAAGTAATCCAACACAGGGAACAGAAGCGAATAAGCGGATAAGGAACATGAGTGGAAAACCGAACTCTAAGGAATGAAATAGCGAGGTTAGGTCACCATAAGAGACCGAGGAGAAGAAGAAGGCCAAAAAAGAAGTCGAAGGAACAGACAGTGGAGAGTTGTCGAAAGAGGATTATAAATGCACTGTAATAGAACATAGAGAAATGGACAAAAAGATACTGAGCAACATTCTAAAGGAATGCAGGAGAATGAGAGAAGACTAGAAGAAGGAGATTCAGGAGCTAACAGAAAGACAGGAAAGAAATTGCAAGGAGCTACTAGAAACGCAAAATAAGATGTGGAAAGACAGATGGAAAGAGATAGAAAAAAGAGATAGAGAATGGAAGAAACAAACAGAAAAAGAACAGAGTACACTAAATAGGAGAATGCAGGAGATGGAAAGAGAGATTTAGAGATGACAAAAGATTGAAACCGCCAACAAGAATATAGAGGCAAAACAAAAAGAAATGGAAAAGGAGCTGGAGGAGCTAAAGGAATGAAAAAGAATACGGAAATGAGAATAGGAAACAAAGAACAGGAGAGAGGAAGGAAGTAGATAAGAAAGAAAGTCCACAAATGGAAGAACAGTCAAAATTAGTAAGAAATGTGGAAAGACTGGAATGGTGGGAGGAAGAGAGGGAAAGAAAAAGGAGAAAAAGGAACATAGTGATATCAGGTCTGGAAAACAAAAGGTACGAGAGAGGAGAAATAGAAAAATGGCACGCCAGAAATATAGAAGTAGATACGGAAGTAGGGAGGGTCTGGAAAATGAGAACCAAACGAGACAAATTCAAACTGGACGCGCAAATTAAAATAAAAGAAGGAAAAGATGAGATCATGAAAAAAAGAGTTGGGCTAATCAACGGTTTTCATAGTCAATGACCTGTCATACAGAGAGAGAGTGAACCTGCAGGAGGTATAAAGAAAGGCAAGAGAGCTGAGGAAAACACAGAGGATATAAAATTCGGGCATAACAAGTTGAGTACGGAAGAGGAAGTATGGACGTGGAGCGAGAAAAAGGAAAAGTGGTTTCAAGAGAAAAGAAAAACAGGGGGAAAGGGAGAAACAAAGAAGGGAGCAAAAGAGCCAGGAGAGAAAGGAGAGTAGAAAAGAAAAAAGCTGTAAGAAAGAAACCGAAATGATAATAAAAGTACTTTTTTGTAATGTTGCAGGCACAAAAACACTATCAAGAGAAGATTGGAAAGAAATAAAGACGGCAGACATAATAGGACTCACTGAAACATGGATAGAATCAGGAAGCGAGGAGAAAGTAAAAAAGTCACTGAAAGAATACAAAACAAGGATAATGGTGCCGAGAAGCGAGCATAAAAGAGGAATAATATTAGCTATAAGAAAGGAAATAGAAGAGAAGCTAGAATGGATGCAGGAAGAAACAGAGGAGGTCTTAGGAGCGAGAATAGAGGTAGTGGAAAGGATATTGCTAATAATTGTAGCATATATGAGAGACAGCAGAACAAAAAAACATGGAAACGATAGAGGAATGGATAGAGAAGGCAAGGGAAGACTGCGTGCTAATAGAAGCGGACATTAATGCAAGAACTGGAGAGGAAGGAGGAAGATGGATGGAATATGGAAAGAAAGAGGAAAGGAAGAGCACAGACGGGATAACAAATGACGAAGGGAAGCAACTTAGAAACTGGATGGAGGATAACGGCATAAGAATAGGTAATGGATGCATAGAAGGAGATATGGAAGAAGATAACGAAATCCCAAACGAAGCATTGATAGAAGAAGCAGAGGAGCTGAAAAAGGAGCTAAAGGAATGTCTAAACAGGATTTGGAATGGAAGCAGCATACCAGAAGACTGGAAGATTGGTAAAATAGTACCAATCTACAAAAAAGGAGACGACAGTCAGGTAGAAAACTACAGAGGAATTACACTAATGGACACTGGATATAAGATATATGCGGAGGTCCTAAGGAAGAGACTAGAAGAGGAAATAGAAGAAAAAGGTATTAGATAGAATGCAGATAGGATTCAGAAAAGGAAGAGGAACAACGGAGTCGATATACATCCTGAAGAAAATAATTCAAGAAGGCACGGAGAAGGAAAGAGGAAAAGTAGTCGCTTGCTTTGCGGACATGAAGGTAGCATTCAACAAGCTAAGGAAAGGACAAATCTGGGAGAGACTAGAAAGGAAAGGAATGAAAAGGAAGTTAGAAAGCGAGGAAAAGATGAAGGAAACCCTGAATGTATTCAAAAGATAGTTGGAAAGCAAAGGATTGACACTGAATGCCAAGAAAACAAAAATAATGGTATTTAGGAAGGCAAGCGGAAGGAAAAAAAGGATGGAGTTCAGATGGAATAAGGAGGAGATAGAAGTGGTAACGGGGTTCTACTACTTAGGATACATGATGAAGGACAATAATAAGGTGGAAGAACACATAAAAATGTTAAAAGGAAAAGCAAACGGAGTATTAGAAAGAGTCTGGAGAGCAGCCGAGAGGAAATGCAAAAACCATTGGAGAATGAGGATGAAACTTTTCGACTCCATGGTGCAAAGAATAATAATGTATGGAGCGGAATTATGGGTATGGAGGAAATACAAGGAAATCGAAAGAATACAAAACAAATATATTTGTTTTGTATTCTTTCGATTTCCTAGTATTTCCCCCATCCCCATAGTATATATATTAGATGGACGCTGAAACTAGACAAAACGACGTCGGGGCATTCACTATTAGAAGAAACAGGAAGGAAGACCATGGCATACCTAGCAGTGAAAAGAGCAATCAAATTTGATGAAAAATTGAGCAGGAAAAGAAAGAAGGGCCTGTGTTCCGTTATAAGTTAGTGAACAAATTTTCTGTTATTAAAAAATTGTAAGTCCGCTTGCTTCGAAATAGACTACTAGAAAATTATTATGTACCTTTATTAAAAATAAAAAGAGAAAGATTATTTTTGGGATTTTTCTAGCAAAAGTAGAGCGCAGAGGCTCTATGTTCGTTGGTCGCGAGCATGGAGATGATTTTCATCGACGGAGCCGCAGCTATTTTTCGAAATCGATTCATCGGTACAGAAAAATCACGTCACGAGATGCGAAGAGGCAGACTCGTGGACGTTTTGACCGCGCGAAAAAGGATTCCAAAAATAATTGAATAATAGTTTCTTAGAAACGCGATACAAACGAAAAGTCCGACAGACTTTTTCTGTCATTCGAAGCGAACAGACCTTTTCCAATGTACAGAAACTTTGAAACGAAATAAAAAGAAACGAAATAATTCATTTTTGATTATTTATTAAACATTTGGCGATCGTAACAGGACCTTCCTAAATATTTCTTTTTAAAGTTAAAAAGAAAAGTTCAAAGGCGTTTTTACAATGCCGAAAAGAAAGAAATCTATTCAGCAGTCAGCATCACCAGTTGCAAAAAAGAAGTCGAGCCCATCTGGTTCAGCGCTTGAGCGACAACACCAGCCGCCGTCGTCGCTACCGCCGGAGAGAAATGTTCAGGTGACAATGCGCGGGCGTAAGGCTGCTGCCGAAGGTGAGTGGTCAACGGCTCCAGTTTTTAAGCGTCGTCAACGCCAGCCACCGCCGTCGCCGCAGTGGACTGTTCAAGAGGTGATGCCGCGCGGGCGTATAATTTCTGATCGACGACAACCGACTTCGCCGCCCGTCTCAGTGGTTACGACGTGCAAGCGTCAAGTTGGTCATCGCCGTTGGAAAGCACAGTCACCGCTGATGCAGGAGACCAGCCCAGCCGGTATGACGCGTGAGCGTTGGTCATCAGCGCGAGGATCGCGCATTGCAGAAATTCACCGCTATCAACACGAGGAGCAGCCACTGCCAGAGGACAGTATCCCGGAGGTTACGACGTGTGAGCGTCAGGCTGCAGGGAGAGTTACGCAACCTGCCGACGCTGATGCTACTCGTCGTCGATGTCAGCTGACTTTGCCATCAAAGGAGCTGCGCGGCCGTTAGCCCGTGATACGGGACGTCTGTCCTGATGCCGCTGCGATTCGTCATCGAGAGAAATGCCGAGGTTAGTCACGAATCCGCAAAATTATATATAATAAAATTTATCTTCAGTTAGAGAAACGGGTATCATAAGCGCGAATACAACTTATCTGAATCGTAAATCTAATAAAAATTTACCAGCTTTCTCGGGCGATCCATTATATTGGCTGCGTTTAAAACGATCGTTTAATTCTTCGACCGAGTTGGGTGCTTATACCGAAGAAGAATATATAATGAGGTTATTTGAGACATTAAAAGGCGAAGCCAAAGAAGCCACCAACTCTCTTTTTGCTTCAGGGAATAGTGTGCGAGACATTATGGGCACATTCGTGTTGTGACGAGGGACTAGCCGGCAAAGGCTATGTCCGCTCGTTCGCCCTTGCCTTGCTCGCTGCCGTAGCCAAAGCCCGTGCCTGTACACAAATAATGTACACGCACTTATACGGGCTTTTCTTTCGAGGATTCGGCAACACCGGCAAAGGAGAATGAGAGCAGCGTGACCAGGTGGCGATTATTTGTCTCGCTTACTCTTAAAGAATGTGACGTCATTTACATGTGGGTGGGAAGAATAGAAGATCGCCACCTGGTCACCCTGGACGAGAGAGGCAAGGGGCGACGAATCGGCAAGAGAGAGGGGGGCGCAACGTCACCGCGAAAGTCGCGGGAAAGCGAGAGAGCGCAGAAGAGACTAATTAGTCTCTGGCCGGCCCTTGCGCAGTATACACGCCTCTACTAATAACTCCGCACCACGTTACACGGCACCTCGAAAGAACGAGAGTGAGAGCAAGCAAGCAAGAGAGTACAGACAACGGCACACCACAGGCTACGCCCGGTCAGCCAAGCCAGGGCAGCAGCATTGTCAGCATCGCCGCTCGAGAAAAAGAGGCCAAGAGCCAAGACCACCGCTCATCGTCGGCAGCTCGGGGAACGCCCCGAAACAACAGCAGCAGCAGCGGCGAACAGCATCTCTTGAGGCGAGTAACGACTCCGGCCGCAGGGCACCCGCGTGTCGCGGATTACGCGTATTGCGAGGAGGTGCGCTTGCCCGTAGAGGCCGCCGATCCGTGGGCTGGCGCACGGTGCGTGCACCTTTCTAGAGAGCGGGGCTTCCGGGCCCCGATAGCGAGGCCGCGCGTCGTTATGCGCGGTTTTAAAGCCACCTAATACATTATCGGTTGTCATTATGAAGTTATCGAATAAAGATTGAGTGTATCGTAACTATCGGGAGTGTTGTATAGTAATTGCCGCCCATTTCCATCCCTATTTCCTCAGTTCAGAAGTCGGCATCCCACCGACTTCGTGGCGAGCAGAGCTTCGGCCTCCGGATCTTGCCACACAAATTAGTTGTAGCGGTTGTACAGGGATACGAAAAGTACAACGTTACAAATGGCGATAATGGCGATCCTGCCAGGATAATCGCCGCGCTGAGTAAATAGGTGAGAAAAGGAGAGGAAGAATCGACATAAAAACGGTGATGCGTGGTTTAGAATTCCCGGCGAGATCGCGACAAAAATTCAACAAGATGGCGGAATTTTGAAATTTAGACTTAGAAAATTCAAAGTTCGCCCTTGTGAATTTTTGGTCGTCAAGCGAAATTCTTGGAAGGTCGTCGCCGCGTACTAGGTAGAGAGCAGTGCGTGCTCGCACTGCTTACATAACGAGAAGGTCGCATGAGAAATTAAGCGATCTTTTACGGTATCGTGCGTGCGTGGGTTTGCTGTTGCCAGAGACTCGGGTAGGCGAGCGTGAGTGCGAGAAAAGGTACGCGAAATATTATTTCAATCTTGAATTTCAAAATTTTATTCAAGCACTGTGTTTACCTTCTGCTCGCGGCTCCGCTCGACGTTTAGGTATAATCTTGTGTGTGTGTGTGTGAGTGAGTGTGTTGACTGGCTGAGTGCGCCGGCCGTCAACAATAACAAATCGGCCCGTATAATCTAACTAGTAACTCGAAATCGAGAGTTATTTGAGAATAATAGTTGAGACTATGTCTAATTATTACAAAGCGGGAGTCACGTTGATGAGATGCGGGAGGCCGGCTGTTAGTGACATGAATTAGGTTGTTATAATAGTAATTTTTTTTTTATGATTATCAGAAATTGTTTTTTCTTCCTCAAAGAGGAAGTTTTGTAATGGTAAAAAAAATTTTTGAAACAAAAAATGTTTAAAAACAGATTTTAAGACTTTTGGCACGAAAATCTGTCGTTTTTGAGCAAAAAAATTTTCGTGTCTGTATGTGTGTGTGTGTGTGTGTACCGGCTATAACTTTTGAACAAAT
>JAWWEQ010050547.1:0-11443 GCA_035583055.1 Torymus tubicola
ACACGGGGTATTGAGGCCCGTATGCCTCCCCCAAGGTGCGTAAAACGCATTCTCCAACTCCACGGATAAAAAAAAAACGAAGGACAGTCTTGACAAAGAGGGCGACCCTCGCCCAGCTCTTGCTATCTCGGAGCATCAGCCCGACAATTGTGTCGGGCGTGATGGTCGCTCCGAGCACGCTCTCCAATGTCCCTCGTTCGACGCTCCATTTTCTGCAGTGAAAAAGTGTATGATGAGCGCCGTTGTGAGGCCAGTCGCAGTGGACACACTCTGAAGGCGCGACTTTACCGATCTTGTGCAGGTAAGCGCGGAACAGACTGTACCCGGTCAGGAATTGGGTGAGGTAGAAGTCTCCCTCACCATCTTTTGGGAGCAGCCAGTGATCCACGCGTGGGATCAACCTGGCTGTCCACCTTCCTCTTATTTCTCCTGGCAGTTCGGTGGGCCTCTAGGGGACCTAGAGCAGGCTTTTGTTGGTGGACGTACTGTCTCTCTTGTGCTAGTAGGTCGATGGGTATTACCCCTGGGACCACTAGAATTGCGGGCTCCGAGACCGTGCGGTAGGAGCACGCGCTCCGGAGTGCCCCCCCCCCCCCCCCCCCATTAGACTCTACCAAGGCGCTCTCGGTGCACCTCTTTCCGCAGCGCCCCAGCCCCAACTTCCGCTCCGTAAAGCATGACGGCTTCAGCGGCACGCATGAGTAGGCGCCTCTTACAAGGTCGTGGGCCGGTGGTGTTGGCCATTAGCCTACTCAGATGCTACTATTGCTGCCTTGTCCGCTACTGTCCTCAGATGTTCCCTGAAGGTGAGCTTGTTATCAAGCGTCACCCCTAGGTACTTGACCGCATTTGTAGTCTGGACTGTCGCGTCTCCCACTCAGAAGGGGCACAAAGTGTTGATGTGCTTCCTCGTGAGCAGCACGATCTCGGTCTTAGCCGTGGCTAATTCGAGCCCGTGATTTTTCAGCCAGGAGCAGACTTGTCGCATTACCTGATTCAGTAGCAACTAAGCGAGGTCAGCGTCTCGAGCTACGATGACCACCGCGATACCATCCGCGTACCCCACCAGGAATGCACCCTTCCAAATGTCGGGATCTAGCATGGAGCCCTCGGCTGCCCCAGATGTTATTTGCCTCTTTATTGGGCCATCCTCCGTGTCGTAGACTATCGAGCGGTCTTTCAAATAATCCTCAAGGATGCGTAAAAGATACGCGGGGATATCGAAGTCCCGCTGGAAAGTGTCCAGCGCCTTGTCCCACCTTACAGAGTTAAACGCGTTTTTAACGTCCAAGATGGCCAGCAGACATATTGCGAGAGTAGTGGTTGTCCTGCAGATCTCCGGCTGCGGCGATGGTGGCTTGCAGGTGAGGTTTCAGCAGTTTCTCTAGGAGTTTCTCCGCCGTGTCTACCATACACAGTGGGCAGTAGGCCGACGGGCTGTCTGCTGGACTCTTACCCTTACTGATGAGAGCAAGCCGCGCTGTCTTCCAACGGCAGGAAAAATGCCTGCTTTCAAACAGGAGTTGTACATGTCCAGCATGATGCTCGGGTGACTCCTACAAATGGCTTTCAACAGCTCTGCTGGTAATCCATCCGGTCCCGGGGCTCTCTTATTGCATATGGATCTTACTGCGATGGAGAGCTCCGTGCTCGTAAATACTGGAATTTCGATGGGATCGAGTGGAGCTGGGTCATCCGGTCTTTTTGGGTGTTCTAGGAAGAGGGTATCTACGGTTTTATTCATGGTTGCCGCATCCCGATATGTTGTATACACGATCTTGTACCGTAATCCCCACGGATCTGCGTCCAGTTCTTCTCCCAGCTCCCGTCAGCATCGCTGCTGACTGGACTTTATGACCCTTTTGAGGATTTTCTTGGCCGCGCTGTATTCTGCGGCCAAGGGGGCTGCATCAATGGCCAGAAAACAATACTAAAAATAATCCAATTGTTAATGAAAATAAGTTGTGCCCCATATTAAACGAACAACAAATCCAGCTTTACCACCGCGTAATATACTATAATAAAAAAAAAATAATATAATTATTAAAAGGTAGCAATTAGTACATTGTATTGCACATTCAAATAAAAAATATGAGGCATAGTCAAAAATTAATTTATATAGTTGATTTGACTACCCTCCATATTTTCAATAAACATACAAACATTTGAGCGATGGGGAAGGTCAACCCATAAACAAAACTTCCCCATCGCTCAAATGTTTGTATGTTTATCAAAAATTAATTTTGTTGGACGATCTGAGTATTTTAAGACGTCGGTTAGTATGGGCGGCTCAGAGCCGAAATGAAAAATTATATGATTATTCTTGCCGAATTCAACGCACTTTTGAACTTTATGTCGAAGCAGGCAATATAGCTAATCGAGAATTATTTGAATTATTTGAAACAAATCATGAAAAAGAAAGATTAGCTATATTCTGCTATATCAATGGTTTTAGTCTTGAAGTAAAACGTTATATGTGTAAACCCGTGTTTTACAATAATTTTACGTCATACCGAACAAATCGCATACCATCTTGACGACTTAGCAAATTTAAGTACCTTAGTAGTTTGTTAAACATTATTATTTTCTTTTTTAGCCTTTAAAGCAAGGTGCCCGGCCTGATTTCGCGCAAGCGTTAGAACGCCTGCGTCCCTACCCCTGCTGGGGCGTGCGAGAAGGAGACCATACAGTGTATGTCAACCAAGAATCATATAACTTCTTTTGTAGAGAGTGCTACAAGTCTAAAGTCAGCGATCCGTTTCGCTTGTTAGAACCTTGCATTGATTATCAGGTAATAGTCCATCACGGTGTATACGTGCCCATTTCTTGTAAGATTTGTAAAAGACAGCTGTTATTTTTAAGAGAAGAGGAAGCTTGCTTACGCTGCATAAGAGTGTATCTTAGAGCGGGTAAGGAATTATTGCAACATCCGGTGGCGGAAGTATTATATTAAAATCTCATAAAACGATAATTGTAAGAATGTCAATAATCTGTAATTTCGAGCGTGTTTGTTTTGGTTTTAGAGAGGAGCGTATGTGTCAAACATGTTTTTGGGTTAAAATCAAACCTTCCTTACAGAATTTGTACTCATGCGAATTATTGCGGACTTGTAAGCGCACGAAACCTTAAGTACGCCAATTATTTGTACTCTTTGTAGGCTGATAATTAAATACGTTAGAAGAGATGTCAGGCAAATAATCACTAAGCAAGATATTATGGAAGTTCACTTAGAAAATTTGCCTACCTTTTCAACCATAACAGCCGAGGGTATGTCGAAACAGATATCTTGGTATAACGAATGTCTTTTAAAATTAGCCGATAGCGCTCTACAGTTATTAAAAGCTAATCAGTACTTTCCGTCAGCTAAAGTAGGGATAGCCGAGTTCACGCAGAGCCAAGTTAGCACGTCTAATGACGTCATAATTAATGTCGGAAATATGATGGTACAAGAACAAGTAAAATTAATTGATATTGGTAGAAAAAGTGTACAAAATGAACTAAAGATAATCGATGTTACCGATCCATGGCGCCCTGATTTATCAGTCTCTGTAGTTGACAGTCTTAATAGCTTGCCGAGCGTAAGTAGTCGCTCAGGGGTCACGCAGATAGCAAGTTCAACGGTGTCGAATAAAGTACCGTCTTGTATTATATCGCAAGGGTGTCTACTTGGGGAGTCGTATACGCCACGTAGCTCAGATATTAGCTATAAAAACAATACGACCATAGTTAAGACGTACGCTCGAGCTAACAAACAAAGCGACACTTGGAAGGTAATTAGCAGCAATGGAAAAGGTTTTAAAGTTGAAAGAAAACGTAGTAATTCTACACCAAGCATAAACGATAACGATAGAAATTATGGGCCCGGAAACAAACTGGGCCGATTAGGGTAATTAGAAAATAAGCGGCACAGCGCAACATGAAATTGTAAAATTATAATGTGTATGAGATTAATATCTCAATCTCTAATCGTAAAATAAATGATTTTATCTGCATTGGTGAATTTCTATAAGCAAACCCTATATTTTCATCCTCTTTTTCAGCGAACAAACAAATAAAGGTGAACTTGAAACACACAAAATAATCATGGACACTTACGTACATATACGCATTTGTGTAATGATCATGTGTGCCACGTATATGTGGTCGGGCAACCTATTACCCTATTATCATGCCGTAGAAGTCAACCCAGGCATAGTGTTCACCAAAGCGAAGGAGCTCGCGTTCATCAGAGAAAGTGGAGTGTAGCAACATCCGTGAATACGGAATTTATTAAATCAGCTGCAGAAACAACTAAAATGGACTGACAATGCTTCACGACACGTTTTTGCTCATACGTAAGCCTAATGTTACAATAACACATATGTTTAGTTTGCTAACAATCGAATCACATAATTAAGGGGAGTTAATTAATAATCTTAAAAAGAGTGAGCAATTTTATGACCTCGTAGTAGTTCCAAGGTGGGAGGAGTACAATGTATCGCCGACAAGTTACGTGTTAGAAAATCACAAACAAATTAGCGCATTAATGATAAAATTGAGAAAGGAACAAGCTAAAATCGTTTCGGGGCAAAGTCCTAATACTTGTATTATAGAAAACGATTATGCAATAGAGAGTGAAGGCATTAAACAAAATTTCAAAGAAGTGCATGATGTTATTGAAAGATACCCTTAGAGTAAGTTTAATCCAGAGACAAATTCACAGACCGTCCTAGAAAGTTTATATACTTTACTCGAAGTGGTGGGTAGAGCCGAACAATTAGTATCAAATCTTTGCGATTTATTCGGGCATCAGAAGGTTTTATTTACTTCGGCAGAATTAAAAAAACATTTAATGCAAATTCGTGATAAAAGAATTTAGCTGTTCCGTTTTTCATTTCGAAATTTGGATCGATTATGTTGGGTCAAGTAGTCAAGGTCCATATAGTATTTGTTGAAAATGAATTGTTTATTGAATGAGTAATTCCGTTCACTGATAAAAATTTATTCTCGTTACATGAAATGCAATCCTTTTCGGTTTTCCAAACCAACTTGCACGAAAAGCCAATCGCTGTCTTCATTAAGCCAAGGGCTAATTAGATAGCCACCGAGGAAAACAGCGATCGATATCTATTTTTCAACCAATCCGATCTAAGCAAATGTAATGAGCAAAATACGTTCTTTTTTGCGAAAATGAGTTTTACTTTGAAAATGCAATTTCATGTGAAAAAATATTATTATCGAATCCGAACTATGGAAATTTACCATTATGTAATATTCAATTTTTGCAAGGAAAAGAACAATACTTTATAAGAATACTCATAATTAATTAATAAAGCAGGGCGTTACTGAAATATCTCCTTATTTTTTATTATTAAATTTTTTAATTTTTCCCTTTAGAAATCGTTTAAGTTTTTGCATAATCCGATTTTTTCGTCAATTTCCTCGAGGGAAATGCCATACGAGATATCGTAATCATGATTTTTATGATGTTTTTCATATGTTTCTGCACTTATGCAGTTATTTTCATATGATTCTTCTATTTAAAGAGTATTTTGTCGTCCCTTGTGTTTATCAACATATTGAGTGCCTTCTAGCTACCCGTATCAACCAAAGCTTTTACTTCTATATTTTTAAGGAAAATATTTATTTCCGGACATCGCATCGTCTTTACGTTTAAACCTTCAGGTTGAATATCGTAAAGATGCTCTTCCTGGGGATCATCAAGTATTGAATTTATATATTATGTATTTCATTGCATTTACGTGTATCAAATATTACATATTTTTCGGTTGCCCTCTATGAGTTATTATCGGACATACAGGGAGCAACTATTATGCGTTTCCCGACTCCTTGTTACGAGAGCTGGGGCTAGATTCTAAATCAATATTACAGATGTCAATACCCTCATGATATCGAATTATTTTCCTTTTCTTTTTTTCAATTGTTTTTTCGTTTATCTTTTTGTTCCTTTCTATTTTCTTTATAGAAATTATTTCCATCATCATGTGAGTCAGACTGCTGCAAGTTTGATATCCTTATATTTTGCCTTCTCCATGGCTGTGGTTTACTGAAAGGTTTTGGGTTACTCGTGCGAATTGTATCCTGTACGGAGGCTGATCTATTCTGAGTCTTATTTTGATAGACTTGTTTTATTTTTTGACGGTGATCGTGATTGTCGTAATCATTTAAAATTTTTAATAAAGTGTTTTTATTTTTTATTTATTGTCCATATATGGCATGACGGATATTTCTCTCGAAATGCTCAGTTAGCCTCAGAATAAATTCAGCTTCCGTATAGCCTAGCTCTAATTCGTTAGCTAAGCCGCAAATGTTTGTAGCATAATTTACGCGGTTCATAGGTCCTGTTGGATTATATTGACCGTACTCGATTTTACGTTTTGCCGCGCGTTGAGCGTTTCTATTCCAGTACCGTAACTTAAAGAGAGATGGATAGGTGGGAGACACGTGGGGGAAAATGACTAATGAATAATAAGAAGAATATAGGTAAAAAATTATTTTATTGATACCTCTTTAAAACTTGACCATGCTGCTTTCTCGATATCACTCATAGTTTTGTCAAAGTTTTCATGTCTAAATAAAGTACGGATTTCAGGACCATCTAAAATGCCTTCTCTTAATTTAGCATCTGATTTCTTATTGAATACTTCATACTAACTTAAGACTAGACTCATCGTATAGCGAGAGGGCGCGCGCGTACCGTACGTATCTGCGAATAACTTCGTAGTAAGTATGTTTTCTAAATTCATGTTGCAGATGGCTTAACGGGGAGCGGCATTAAGACCAACGGCTGCTAGCAGTGCATTTTCTACATTCCTTATGTTATTTTATATTGTTAGTTAGTTAATATTTAATAAATATTTTGTGATTCTTTTGATAAAACCGAGAATTATTTCTAAATATAATCCGAGATAAGCCACCTAATCCTCCAAGTCCCCATCCACGACTCCTGGTTACACTCAAGACTTACACTCATACTTTCGCCCGAATCAATTTCTCCCTTATCAATCTGATCTTTTCAGTTATCATCTACATTTAAACCATCTACCGCCGGAGTAAAGCTATCTCGAGATTCTTCATTTTCTAAGCCTTATATAAATACCTTTTCCGGAAAATCGACGATTTCAATAGTAGTGTAACGACAGCTGCGCCCCCTGCCGGGTGCTCATGAGTGTAACCAGGATTCGTGGATGGGAACTTGGAGGATTAGGTGGCTTAACTCGGATAATATTTAGATATATCTCTCGTTTTTATCAAAGGAATCACAAAATATTTATTAAATATTAACTAATTAACAATATAATATAACATAAGGAATGTAGCAAATTCACTGCTACCAGCCGTTGGTCTTATTGTCGCTCCCCGTTAAGCCATCTGCAATATGAATTTAGAAAACGCACTTACTACGGAGTTATTCGCAAATACGTACGTTACGCGCGCGCCCTCTCGCTATAGGATGAGTCCATTCTGAGCGTCGCCGTACAATCACCTAGGCACGTGTGCACACGTGGCGCAGGATTTGGCTGAGCTCAGGGAGTCAGTTTGGTTTTTCCCCGGTGTGTGCACGATGGAAGAACCAGAACTGTTTCGGTGTTCCTCTGTCTGGTGAACACCTAAACAGATCTACTATAGACGTGTGTGTACGCACCAGGAGTTTATGCTTCTGTACTTACTTTGTCCTTATCTCCGTGTGTGCACGACGGTAGAGACAATAGTTCGTCTGAATAGGGCAGTCAGTCAGTTTATGCCTGTTATACAGTTTATGGCGGTCTTGAGTAAACAGTATAACGTCGCTGGGATTACTAATCTGGGTGCAAGTATTAGGATTTTTTCCCAGGATACTGCCTTCACGGATCCGTGTGTTCACGGTGCCAATGCCAGCTTAGGAATTGGACTTGAAACCGAGAATGGTCGGAACAGGTTTAGCCCTAATTGCGAGCTCCACGGCTTATATAGTCGTTCAGCCCGTTCTAAATCTGCACGCGCAAGTACGGGGGCGTGAACGTCGAGCGCCGTGAGTTAAGCGCCTGCGCGCTACTGGCCTTAGGGCGGATTTTAATGTTACGGCGTGATTGCCCGCGCGCAAGTAAATTACTAACCTAACATGACCGCGCTACTAACCTAGCCTGGCGCTCTGAGTGCGCCCGTGCGCAAGCAAAATACTAACCTATTGTGACCGCTTTACTAACCTCGTCTGACGCACCGAGTGCGCCCGCGGTCGAGTAAATAACTAATCTAACCCGAATATATAAGATTATTAGCAACGAAGTACGACTGCTTCGTTGCACATCCTCCCTCCTTTGGGAAGAACGAAGTTCTTCGAGACTCACCGGTCGAGGGTATCCAACATGACAATTTCGCCGGTCTCGGGAATGAGGCGTAGCAAGCGCTTGACCCCGTTGTAGCGAACAACGTATTTCTTGACTGCAACCGGGACGTTGACAGTCGCTGTGTCTGGTAAAGTGCGCACGACTCGGGGCAGGGACCAGGTGGTATCTCGCTCCCGAGATGGTCCCTGGACTTGGGGCGTGGCCGTAGGTGATGAAGGCCCAGCGCTACTTAAGGTCGCGGGTGTCGGTGGTTTTGGTCCTGGTGCGCTGTTTGGCGTTACGGGGTTTGACGCTTGAGCGCCTACGGTCGCAAGCGTTGGCTTCGTCGTGAACCGCAATTTCCGTAACGCACCCTGGAGTTGCAGCTGGGCTTCTGAAGCTAGCGGTACCACCGCCTTCACTATCGGCTTCAGGGCTACCGTTCATCAACAACCGGGAGTCTGTCCTGGACAAAAAGTCCATGCCGAACACAACGGGGATGGCCTGTTGCGTAACCACTACCCATGGTTGGTGAAACTGACCGCCCTTAGCCGTAAAGTCGGCCCAGATGGTGTAAGGCGAGTGCACGGCTGGGGTTTAGACATTGTGGGCCTGAGATGGAAATCGGCCACCAGGGTCTCTTTGCACACCAAGGCTGAGGAGTGGCGGATCAAAAGGCCGCCCACTTCTAAGGATACGGTCGTTATCAGTTGCGCGGTACTGATGACGGATTCAAACTGCCTCCCATGGACTGTGACTCCGAGAGTGATGGCCGACTGCGTTGCAAGCATGTGTTGCTCATAGGTATTACGGGTCAGTGGCATCTTGATAGAAACTGACCTATCCCGCGGACGGCCACGCTATTTATATCTTCCAGAGTCTCTTCTTCTATCCCCTCTGCGTCTTCTTCCCCTTCTCCTTCCTTCGATAGGGCTTTAAGTCTCTCACGTGTATATGCTTTAGGATCTTTCCGCCAGGGGTCTTGAGATCGAAGATCACCGGCGACCTTTTTCGGTGAATTAGGAAGGGTCCATCATACTTTGGGGCTATTTTCGCATCGAAATTAGCGGCTTTATTGGAGAGTACATGTTATTTCTTGAGCACTTCATCGCCTTTGCGCTATTCTTCTTCCGGTTAATTCTAAGGCTTCTTGGATGTTTCGGATGCGGTCTTTCCTGGTGGTGTTAGAGCGGATCCCCTCTTCCTGGTGTAAATGAAGTTTAAATACGCAGGCATGTAACCGGTGCTCTTAAGCAAAGGCATTCCGGGAGCAAGAGATCACATTTCTCCTGGGACTTCTCCAGATATTGGTTGATGGCAGTCTTCAAGACTTAATTCGTCCGTTCTACGGAATTACACTGGGACGTATATGATGCCGTCCTTCGGTGTTCGATTTCGAATTTCTCCAGGAGACGGATGAAATCTTTTCCGATGAATTGCTTACCGTTGTCACTAACTACTGCTCGGGGCGTGCAGAATCGCAACGATCTGTTCTTTAAATGCCTGAGCAACGGCCTTGCTGGTGGCTTTGCGGAGAGCCTTCAGTTCCACTCATTTGGTGTAGCGATCCTGCATGACAAGCAGCCAAGTATTATTGCGATCAGAACGCGGTATGGATCCCATTAAATCAACGGAGACCATTTCCCAGGGCTGGTTAACGGTGGTTGCGTGCATGACTCCGGGAGGAGCTTGTTGCGACGCTTTATGCTTCTCGCATTTGAGGCAATTCCTGACGTGGCTAGCGCCCTCTCGCAGCATGCCTGGCCAATAATAATAGCGAGCTAAGCGAATAAGGCTCTTAGCGATTCCAAGGTGTCTGGCTGTAGGATCGTCGTGCGCTTCGTTGAGCACGCGGATTCTGTCTGCCGCCGGAATACATAGCTTCCAAGCTTCATTATCAGAATACTCATTGAAATCCATGGTGTGCAGGATATGCCTGAACGCAGGATGTCCTTTACGCAATATTCGGGGATGTTTCGAGAATTAGCCTGTACCCCCGAGAAGGTATTCGTACTCCATGATCCGAGTTCTTTCGTCGACATTGTACATAGGGGTAACGGTTGGCGCGACAAAGCATCCGCAATATGATTATCGGTAACCCGGGGGTATCGAATGTTGAAATCTCATTGGCTTACTTCAATGGTCCATCTGGCAAGACGTCTGGAGGGGTTATCGATCTTTTGTTACCATTTTAACGACTGATGATCGGTAATGACAGTGAAATGATAACTCTCTAAATACTCCCTCATCTTCCAGATGCTCATTTAACCGCCAAACATTCTTTTTCAGTCGCGGAGTAATTCCGTTCGGGAGGCGACAGGAAGCGACTGGCGTAAGCAATTACATGTTCTTTCTCGTCGATAGTCTGGGTCAACATTGCACCCATACCACCAGAGCTGTACTTCAACTCTTCGAAAGCTTTTTGTTGCTCGTCCCCCCACTGCCATTTGACTTTTTTTCGCGTCAACTTATTTAACGGAGCAACTATCGCGGAAGTGTTAGGAATAAAGCATATATACCAAGATACTATTCCTGTAAACCGTCTTAACTGGCGGACGTTTCTAGGCGCGGACAATGCTTCTATGGCTGCCACTTTCTCTGGGTCAGTATGAATTCCTTTGGAATCTATTACGTGACCTAAATATTTTAATCACGTACGGCCGAATTTACATTTATCCCAATTGGATTTTAACTTCGCATTTCGCAGACGTCGCATGACTTCGCGTAACAATCGGGTGTGTTCGTCGAAGGTAGATGTAACGATAATGATGTCGTCTAAGTGGCAAAATACGTTAAGTTCTAACTCTAGTGTAATGATACTGCCGATCAGGCGTTGAAAAGCAGCTGGGGCCGAGTGCAGACCGAAAGGTATGACTTTAAACTGCATCAGACCCCGGTTCAGCACCGTGAAGGTGGTCAGCGGTTTGCTATCTTCGGTAAGCGCTATTTGCCAGAACCCGTTCTTCAGATGGATGGTGGGCAGGTACCTTGCCCCTCGCAATTTATCCAGAGTGGCGTTAATTTGTGACAGCGGATACGCGTCTTTCTCCGTCACCTGATTTTTTTTTTTTTTTTATTGAGCATTTTAAATCTTTAAAGACTTATTTTTGCTATACAAAATACATACATATTCAAGA
>JAWWEQ010050548.1:0-11442 GCA_035583055.1 Torymus tubicola
CATCATAAAAATAATTGTAATATGCTGAAATGGCTAGGTACTGGTATGTGGCTAGTCACTGGTACATTTACCTTATCAGTTTTCTTGCTTGTAAGTTTTTCAGTTTGATTTTCTTAAATTTTATTATCTTACCACTATATTAAGCATTGGTATTGATTTATTTATCTATAGCCTATTTGTGTCTTACGTACGTTGAGAAAATGTAGTTTTACTGCATTCGTTTCATTATATCACTTGGTGTTAAAATATGTTTTATATATTTATATTACATTTCCAATGTTAAAAGAAAAAAATTACCTAAACTATCGTCGAAGTTGCACAAACTTTTAGCGGTCAGTTATCCAAGTACAAACTGTACCCGTATTTTTATCATGCTACAACGTGTATTGAATATATTTTAATAAAAAATTATCTTTTTTAACCCAGTAAAAAGAAGCTACGAGTAATTTTAACTACACCAATAGGTGTAGTTATTATTATATAAATAAAAAATGGAATATAAATATAAAAAATACATATAAAAAAATGGAATAATAATTCCACAACACAGTTTGCATTTAAAAATCATTACTCGACAATTAGGAACCAATAAACCGGTATTCAACCTAACGGAAAATCATCCGAAAATTCCAGACAAAACCACACAACACAAAACGATCATCATCCATCGAACCATTCACACATGACTTTTCTTCCTCTCTATACAACATACCTCACTTTTCCTAAACTATATCCGAACAAAAGCATGTGCCTCTCCTTTTGCTTATACGACCCGCAGCGATCGCTCCATCTTCCTCTTTATATACCCTCTCCGCAATAATTCAGCGCTCGCGCGGCTGCCCATTCACCTCATATACGCGTGCGTGCGCTCTTCCGAAAATTTATAATCGGCAGCTGACGAAATTAGGCGCGTGTCCTTTTGTACACAACGTTAAATGCCCCCGAGAGAGAGAGAGAACGCCCACACGAGGCGCCGATCGTCGTGTCCTAGGGGAAATTGATACACGTACTATGGGTTCATTGTTAAGGGGCATCCGATGTTTCGGCTTTTCCAGCGTAGTGATTTTAACGTCTGTTTGGGTGGTATAGATGAGCGCGCGTGCGCAAACGCTTTATCGGTTTATAGTGGAGGTGTAATAAAGTGGTTATTCAGGGGCGGAGGGGTTTATTGGATATATCGCGGGATTCTTTGAATTTTAGGGGGTTTGAGAGTTTTCGTTGGTCGTTTGGATGTCGTTTTTATATTGGGATACGGAAATTTGTCAGGTTGTGATTTATTGAGGAAGTGACTAATACGATTTTCCTTTTTTATATATAAAGGATTTGAGTTTCGATTTTTAAGTATTTTCTTTTTTTTTTGATAAAATATAAAAAAATATCGGAAATAAAATTAATGAATATAGTTTTATAGTTCTCTCAATATACATACGTTTAAAATTACATTGTAGGATATACAATATGTACTATTACTTTTTCGTGTGTTATTTTAAAAACTATAGTATTGAGTATTATATAATAAATTGTTATAGTGATATTGAACAATATTTTTCATGGAACACTGATTATTCTCGCACTTAATAGTTAACTTACACAGTTAACTAATTAATAATCCGTTAATCCATTTTATAATAAAATTGCAAACTTGAACCGTGCTTTCGATTGATTCTATTACAATATTAGTATTATGATAAAATTATTCTTTTTTTTCTTTATTACGGTACAGTTACTTGTTGCCGTTACCACCATTTTGAAAGATTATTCATACAAAATAGATGAGCTATTCTACAATTTATTTCCCTTTTACATCGTCACACTTACAAGATAAATTTTTTCTTGTTCTATTTGGGACTTTCTGAACGTAGAAAGGAATAAGAACAAGCCCGATTCGAGGGTATCATTTTTTTCTGACAATAATTAGATTATTTTTAAAATGATTAAAAATAGTTCTAAAGTTTAATCTGAAATAATTTGGAAAGAAGAACGTATTCATATACATATTCGTACCCTCCAATCCTCGCAATCTTACATCCACGTACCACTTTGCACTCATCCAACCCCAATTGATATTCTCTCCCTCCATACACCAAGAATAAAAAAAAAATCACTCGAACGCCAATTACGCGATTCGCTTCAACCCAACCCCCGTGAAAGCGTGCATCCGTCTCGCCTTTTGCTCTGTGCCGCCTAACGAGACTTGTATTTGCGGTCCTAACGACACCTCGTGCCGTGAAAAATAAAGAAGAATCAAGCACTGGAACCGTGCGCGCGCCCCTCTCTCTCTCTCTCGTCGCATCGATCTTCTTTACCTTCGCGTTGTTGTCTTCCCCGGAAGCTCGCACCTTCGCGTTGTTAAACACACACCTGGCACACGTATATATAAGTCACAGTATACGCGGCCATCGTAAAACAGAATTTGTCAGCAGAGATATTTCCGAAATTTCACGCCCATTACTATTGTCAATGGGCAGATGCTCGTTGGGGTAGATTCATTCTCTCCCTGCTGCTGCTGTTGGTTGTGAATTGCGCGACGTGTATACGCGAGAGCGAGAGTGAAAAATGAAGGGGAGGGGGGGGGGTGAAAAGGTTACGTGTTTGGTGCGTTATATAGGTTGGAGAGGCGCGCGCGTTTGAGAGTTGAGTTTTTGGAATCGAGAGGCAGCTGAGCTGACGTTGGTTTTTAAGAGTGGATGTGGATGAAAGAACGGAGGTGAATGAGATTGAGGGCTTTGGGATTTGGTTGTGTTTTATTGTATTTGGATGATTAGGGTATAGAGAGTTATTTGTAAGTGATTTTCATGTTAGGAGGATTGTTGAGGAAGATCATGGGGTGCTCTTTGAATTTGGATGCAAAAGTGTATAGCAACATCATAAAATTGTTTATCTTTTAGATAGAAGTATGTAAGGGAATATGATGTTAATTAGTCAGTTTTACAAAGAATATTTGCCTCAAATTGTTTCCTAACTAAACTGGTTACTTTAGTCAATATACTCTTTTTATAACATGTTGGATTTTTGCAAAGTAAATATCGCTTCTCCTGTGTTTTCAATTATTTTGGTAGAAGATACTCGTAGCTGTTTACTTACACGAAAATAATTAAGAAATAAAATCAACTGTATTAGTGATGTAATAATTTCATATTTTCGAAAATGGAATTTCTACATAGATAGAAATCATTAACACTGTTAGAAAAATGTAAAAAAGGATTCCCACGTTTTCTAGTAATTTGGCAGTATTGACCAAAAATCCAAATTTTTCCCATAAAAATATAGTTTAACGATGTTTCTAGTAATTTTTACTAGTTTTCTAATAATTTTTACTGTTTTAATAACAAAATTTATATTTTTGGTTAATATTGCCAAATTTACTAAAAAGAAAACCGCAAATAAGAAAAACTAAAAAATTTGAACAATTTATTCTCATTTTACCAAATATATGTCAACGCGCGCAACCGCATCGTATAGTCAACCACATAATCATCCCACATCTACCCAAGCAATTACACGCGTTCTCCCATATTAATCATCGCAGCGTTGATGCGTCGAGCGAGGCGTGGCGCACAGCGGAAGACTTAAAAAGAAAGAAAGAAAGAAAAAAAAAAGAACGGCATCACGGGGTGGCAAAAAAGTGCCGACTCATCGGCGCCTTTTTACGCCTTCATCGCTCTGCCGGCGGCGCCCTACGCTCTAATTAAACCCCATCGATCTTTATTAGGGCGAACCATCGACAGCGGCCGATTTTCCGCCCGAACCCCTCGTTGTGGATGGTTTGGTTAAGCTCGTGAATACGTTTATGGGATGAGAGAGAGAGAGAGAGAGAGAGAGAACTGCTTTTTTTTAAAGGCACGATGCGTACGTGTTATTGGGTAACGAGGCTTGGTGTATTATGTTTTTAATATATTGGCACGATAAATGAATTAATTAAAGTTATATTTATAAGAATTGTTATCTTGTTGTTATACCATAAATATTTTTGTACGGTAGTCATTTATTTTTTCAGCTAACCGTAATTTCATTATGTGAAAAATTTTAAGTTTAATTTGTTGTTTTTTTTTCGATTTTTGTTATCTTATAATAAACTGATGTGTTTTGCTTATTTATCATTCTCTTACACTGCGTATCTGACAAAATTTACACAATAAATGAATATGAAATGAAAAATTTTCTTAATCAGCGTCAGTCAATACAAAGATAAATTTCTGAATGTGGGAAAGTACGTCCAATTATTCATATGATTCGCGTTTGCATTAGATTAAATAATTTTTTTTTTATTTTATTACCGAATGACGTTTGAATGTTGTCGCAATCAATACAGAAAAAAACATTCTATAATAATCCATATACATAAAATGTGTCAATTCATTCCTTGTTCTCTTCTCGTATTTCTATACTGATCTAAAATTCACCCTCAGAGATCGGATTACCATATAAGAGCTACTTAGCCGCGTAAAAAATCGTCGGCGGGTTAATCGGTCGCGCAGCAGGTCACTTCTAATGCTTTTAGACACGTATAGATTAAGTCGTTAAATCGAATTTCGGGTTACTGTTCTGTTTTGTTAACAGCTTTGTTCTCGAATAAATTAAATTAAATTAAAAGAGCTTTGATTGATATGAATCTCATGCAATGGTTATTAAAAAAATTTGTTAAAGTATACTCATTTGTTGAGGGCTACATTTAGAATAATAACACGTTTTAGTGTTATTGAATTTTCGATAATTTATTTTATTTTATATATAAATAGTTACAGGTGAATAAAAATCAGCGATATTGATTAATATAATGATGCATATAATTATTGATTTTGGTGTCAATAAGATGCGAAATTTACTTTATTTATATTATTCTATCATTTTCATTAAAAATTTACATACTTATTTTTAAGATTCTATATCTAAAAACTCAATCAAGATAGTAAGTAATACTATCTCTTCAATGCAGTAAAATTACAGTCACAGTTTACATTTTTATTTTATGGTGTATAATATTTAAGTATAAACTAATTCTATCGTCATATATATGCACATTCAATAGTAAAATGTACATCTCTATAGTTTTCGTAACATCATAAAGTACAAAAATTCGTGGAAATTCCTCTATCTATCTACGGTTATCGCCTCGACTACTCGAGACTTTATAAACTCATGAGTTGAATGATATCACAGACAAAAGTAAATGATAACGAGCATTCTAGCTTCACGGTAGAATAAGCACGTCTCGGAGCATTCGTTGAATGTCTCTTTGTCATCGGCTAAATCAACAAGCTTGATTTATATTTCTTGCATATATTTAATTAAGCTTATACACGTATCGTAATGTTTTACATTTATTTCTGTTTCATACTTTCATGTGGAAGCATCGTGAGTGGCAGCAGCACTGAAATGAAACTCCAACTGGTACAAGTTGTAGGTGTCGTGTATTTTTTTTTGTTTATATTTTGTGATTGTGCGATTTGGAAGATATTTAATGTTTTATTGAACATACGGTATTAAAGCTTTTCAGACATGGAGACCGAACACCAGCTGAGAGTGAGGCTGCCTATATTACTAAGCCAACTCCGGATATGTACTATCCAATTGGTTTTGAAAACCTAACAAACGTAAGTTAATTTTCAGATTAAAATGTATTTATCAAATTAAGGTACACCTAAGTGTAAACATTATAATAATTATTTTTTTCCAACGAAGAAGCGATTTTGTTTCTTCATATTCGTAATTAACTTTTCTGCAAAAATGAAGTTTTGTCTTTATTTCCCATTACAACGATATTATATTATATTCTTTTTAATATTTTCAACCTTAATTTTAAGTTTAATATAATTTTAATATTTTGTTTGTATATCAAGGGGTTTGAACCCGTTTAATAGTTTTAAATAAATAAATATTATTTTAATAACACTCGTACAATTATATTTTCAGAAAGGCAAAGAACAAGCATACAAATTAGGAACATTATTACGAAAAAAATATGATAAATTTTTGGGCCGGTACAAACCAAGTGACGTTTACGCTATCACCTCGAACTACGAACGGACAAAAATGTCACTGCAGCTCGTTCTGACTGGTCTTTATTCTTCTCCAGCTGAACAACAATGGCATCCAGATTTAAAATGGCAGCCTATACCATACAGCCAGCCAACTGATCAATTCGATGACATAAATATTATTTTGATACCACATCAAATGCCTAAGTAAGTATATACGATATATGCTACCACGCAAAAGCTTACATTTATATTCTAATGTCCATGGGATGACAGCTACAAAGATGTATACGAAAAGGAACTAGCCGCGTCTGAACCATTTCAGAAGAAAATAGCGGAATATTCCGATTTCATAAAGACATTCGAGAAAAACATAGGAATGACGAATATCGTCAGCAAAGACTTTGCTTACCACGTTGGTAAACCAGTTATGGCAATGATGTACCACGTGAGTTGATATCATATACCAGTTAATCTTTAGTATAAACTAACACCCAAGTGTCATTATAATAAATTGTACCTTTCAGAAACGCATGAACATGACAGTACCAGATTGGTGCACTGACGAGACCCAAGATACATTGATGAAGTTATACGGTATCACCGTGGACTCGATGTCAGGATCAACGAGATTGAAAAGACTGAACGGTGGCACATTGGTCAGAAAAGCTATCGAAACAATCAATGACAACAGAAACGCTAAAAATCCAAAGAAGATCTGCTTGTACAGCGCTCACGATCTGACGGTAGCTGGGTTTGTGAAGGCACAGAACGTCACCTTCTTGGATCTTCCACCGACCGGTAGTGCAGTTGTGTTAGAGAAGTATAACGATGATAATGGCAAAGAATACGTGAGGGTAAGTTGTTGAATGTACAGTGTATGTAGTAGGTTTGGTTTTACTTTATTATAATGGTTATGTGATTATTATATGTAGATGGTCAGTTGGGACGCAGCGAGCGATGACTTTGAGGTACTGAGGATTGGTAACTGTGAAGAATATTGTCCGTATGAGGAGTATCTGAAGTTGGTTAAAGATATCGTTCCTTCCGATCAGGAGCTTGAGTTTCTTGCCGGTGAAAATGATAATGCTGTACAATAATACAATTTTAATATTTTCTTATAGGCTCATTGCACTTATACTCGAGGTATATTAATATTATTAAAATTTTGTATATGCACTGTGATATTTACTTAATATTAAACAAAGAAATCTGCAAAATTAGGTAAACTTTTTAGCTCAGTGTTACGCGTGAATGCGAACACGAAAAAGTGATAAATAAAATAGATTTTTTATTTAATAGAAAGAAACCTGTTAAATTTAACATTTGTTAAAATAATTGTACTGTAAAAAAAATAAGTATTCCGTCAGACTTGACAAACATTAGAAACAATAGCATTTTCTTTCCGAATCACCCACCACCCTTTGTTCATTGTCCACGTAACAGTGATCATGAGACACGCTTACACACTGGAATAATACAAATACACATACAGATCCTCTCGGGAGTAAAATAGGACTACGCGTGAACGTGCAAACATCATATACTGGATATATTGCTACCATGAAAGCGAATTAGCCATAGTGTAAGCGATCAGAAGGAAGGAGAAGGGGGAAGAAGAGGCGAGCGAACGATACTGTAAGTTAACGGCAGTCCGTGAAAGATAAAGACAAGGGGGAGAGAGAGATGACGAGGGAGAGATGGAAATACGATGATGGGTTGGTATTTTCATGGGGATCAGTGATATGGAATTCGGTATAAGTGTATATTCATGAGTAGAATTTTCGTTGAATATTGTTATATAATAGAGCGATGGTTTATTTTTTTAATTTGGATTTGATTGAAAATAATGTATTGATTGATGGTATCTGAAAGGTTAAAAGCATTATATTGTTATATATGAGCTCTGTAAAAAGAGCGAGATAAAAGTTGATTACAATGTGATCGGCGTACACAATATATATATCGCGCGGTTATATATCAGATTTCTGATAAGCGATGGTCGTGCGAGCGGTCTCTATTTCGTGTATTGAAAATTATTTGTACCCAATGATGAGGTATGCGGAATATTTATTGCGAGAGATTTGTAATTTCAACATGTGTCGAACAAAGTATAGATTTTTAAGGCAGTATTAATCTAGATCATTATTTTGTTCGGTTTGCGAAAAAATTAATCATTAAACCTACATTTTCGACAGCTGATTTGACTCTAAAGTGGCAAGTTTTTTTTACTTCATTTTTCAAAAATAAAATTATAACTTCATTAATACAGTTGATTTTAAACTTTTTTTCCATATTCCTTTTAGAAGAAGTTCTGTGATAGTGAAAATAGAAAAATATTTTCAAGAAAATATGATAGAAATGTTTACCTTTCATTTTTTAATCATACTTTTTATTTTTATTTACTTGGATCAAGAAACTAACATTGCTTTTTTTTTTAATTTATTTTTTGAAATCATTCTTCTAACGCTCAAGTTACCTTGAAATCAACAAAATTATATCTGTTAAATTTCCGACAATGTGGCCTTAAATTCACCAAAACCATAACAAAACCATATTCTCTTCATAATTAACTTATTTTACTTTTATATATTAAAAGATTGCTTTGCATGCATCTACATACAACATTCATAAATCTGTAATCGATGAAATTCCCAAAACCATAAGAAAAAGCCTATACAACTTGAACCCAACATCATAATCCGTCTGATTAAAATCATGTAAGTCTATTCGTTCAACCTCATTCAATCGTACCGATCGTATCAAAATTAACCATATATATACACACACGGATAATCCAATCCCCATCACGTGAAAACGTATTTTCTTAGGACTTATCAGTTCACTCGCTCCCTCTCCACCCATTGTATACGTATTATACCCCCTAACCTTCGCCCAGCCACACATCCAGCACCCCCAGCAAACATATTTATATATCTACACCGCCAGCATGTGAGAAACTCTTATACATCCCCCAAACCTCCTCACATCTCTCTCTCTCACACACACATCTATATAAGCTCGCGTATATACGAGAAAGCTTTTCATATGATAATGGAGGGCGCCGATATTACACCGCATCGCATGCGACCGTACGCCCAAATCCAAAAGGGCTTTAACTCACTCTCTCTCTCTCTCCTCCCCTTTGGGGGAGTATAAGGTATGACAAGTATATTACGCGCTACGCGCGCGACGTTTATATCAATTAGCTGCTGACATTTGAAGGGGGAGGCGCGAGTAAGCGGTCGCGCGTGGGAGGAGTCGAAATTGAATGTATCCGGAGCGTATAGAGATTTTCGACTCTCTCTCTTCTCTCTCGTATATATATATACATGTAGTACTGGATTTATCGGTCACGTGCGAGTACGCTCATATACGTATATATATTGCGGGTAGGTACATAGAGTAACGTATAGGATGATGCGAGAAATTAGCGGGTTGTTGCGTTGGTTTATATATATGTATATATATATATATATGACACGCTGCGAGAAATGACTTTTGTTGCTTGGGTATATAACGGACGATATATAGATGCGTGGGATATTGAGGGTCGTATGCGGCGATGGCTTATTTAGTACGCGTGTAGGTACGTGCGTTGGGTAGTTAATAAACGTGTGCAGAGGGTGGATGGCGGAGATGAGTAATGAAAACTATTTTTAGTGCGGTAAGTGAATAGCGGGTGTTATATGGGGTTCCTTCTTGGGTTATGTAGGAGGTGTTGGGGGTGAGGGAGTTGCGGTATATGAATACTGATTTAGATGCGTTGATATTTTTTTTTAAAGAAGGTATTGAATAATAAAATTTATGTCTATATTTAAAGGTAACTACTTTTTTTAGTTTATTTTTAATTATATATTGATATATAGTACGGTGAAGAATGTATAATGGTGTATAAATCGATTACTTTCTAACGTAATAAGGCAAAATTAAAAAATATCGAAATTAACCCACAAACCTTATATTTGTCCTATCTTTAACAAACGTTACAAAATTTGCTCATCGAAAAATATCAAAAATGACTATAGAGTACGTCACTCTTATGGTGACTCGTTCAAGTATAATATACGAAATGCCCGAGTGTATACGCCCATAGTAAGACCGGAAAAAAAGAAAGAACATCTGTCCTATCCTCGATTGTATAATCCTTAAATTTATGATTTCTCTCGACGTAAAAAGTATCTATCCCATCCCATCCCATCCCTCGAGACCCCTAATCTTCGAAAATTGAATCCGTTTCGAGGAGGCTTAACTGGGATAAAAGATTATACGTCAACAAATTGCCTGCGCGCAGTCAAATTCCAAAGTATTAGGTTATTGTATCGATTTATATATACGAGATATTCTTTACTTCGCGTTTTTTAAATCATTTTCTATTATTTAATTATGCTTAATTTAATTTAATGAACTTCGCATATTGATAGATTTAAGAATTTATTTTTATCAATCATTGAGGTCTTCTTCCCTTTAGAAGAATATGCGAAAATTTTTTTCTCTACAATTGTATACTTGAACGATACTTTTATATACTTCATCTGACGACATTATTTCATACCAAATCCTAAACTTTCCCTCCAACATCAGCACCTCACACACAAAAATATCAACCTTTTGCACATATACATTTACTCACATTTTATCCCTCTACAAAAAAAGAAAAACAACCATCTGCAACGCCCTATATACACCGCACTTTTATACGACTTGTATACCATCGAGCTCATTGAAGTGCCAGCTCTCAAAGTCAAAAAGCGTTGAAAAAAAAGAGAGGAGAATCTCTCTCAGACATGGCTGCTGCTGTTGCTGCTCTTTCTCTCTACACACGCGCAAGCGCGCGACGATAAATCTTCCGGGGTAGCATCATTTAGGAGCGTTTAGCCCCAGGGAGCCTGCGCGTTATAGTAGGATCCGCCCCTAGTTCCGCCGCCCCCTGAAAAGTCACTTTTCCCTTTGTTTGCTGGGCTTATATTGGGGGAAAGAGGAGGGGAAGGATACATAGGAGGGCCGAGCTGACGCGGTATGTCGATGTGTGATTTTTCACGCGGCTTACGGTACAGGGAGATTGTGAGTGAGAGATAGAGGGGGAAAGAGAAAGAGAGGCAGAGAGAGCGAGAGAGAGAGAGAGATAGGGATGAGGCTTGTTGTAAGGATTTGAAAAGTGAAGGAGAGAGAGGTTGAGAGTTGTTCTGATTTGAATTAATTAAGGTGAGTGTAATAGAGTTTAGTTTTACTGAATTTCAAAGTAATGATGGTTTACGAGATGAAGCGTTATATGTGTATATGTGCAAATCTCACAAACGCTGCGAAAAACTTCGAAAAATGCATCTTCTTAATAAGAAGATATATTAAAAATATACAAAAAAATTTATTTACATTTACTCTTTGTAAACTCTTATTAACTAAGCATATTAACTATTAATATGCGCATCATTAATAGTAATATTTTGGAATTTCAGTCAAATGT